>CP141134.1:38260416-38427182 GCA_035236585.1 Warburgia ugandensis | reverse complement strand
ATTTTGCCCCTAAATGGAGAAAAATAAGAAATTTTCATTTTAACTCAGAATTGAACGTACTTAATGTTGTTTCGATCAGTTTTCCAAGTACATTCTTAATTTATATATTTTAATTCATGATATAATCTCAATAAAAAGAGAATTTTCAATAACCTAATATTCCAGCCCATAATTTCTAAAAAATCAAACTTTATGAATTTGCCTTAATAAGTTACAAAAATTCAGGGTCATTACATTTTGCATGAAGATCAACTATGATGTTGTAATATCCTTAATTTTTTGTATAAATTAGGAATTTGTTAAATAAATTAAATTAAAAATTTATAGATAGAATTTTTTTTCCCTAAAAACTTAAAATTTTGAAAGTGCTCGTCGATAGGATTCCAACGCCATAAAGAACGCGAAAAACGGAGCTCTAACGAGGGAGTTAGGAACCGTTAAAGTTATAGGGGTATTTTAGTAATTTGGCATAAATGTATAACACAGGAGCCCAAATTGATAATGGCACCCCTTCTTCTACACTCTTCTACCGGATTCGGAAAAACCGCTACAGAAACCATCGGAAAGAGATGTGAAGGGAAGAGGTTCTCTTTCCCTTAGACTCTAAGGCCTATATCTTTCCCCCCAAGTGCCAAAACACTACACTTTTCCTATGTTTCATTGAGTTTTACTTAGAAACCCTAGCTCTGAAAAATTCAAGTTTTTCGGCAAGTGGAACTCTGACAACGTCCATCAACGCCCAGCCAAACGAGGTAAGTCCTAATTCCTTAAATATTTATTTATTAAATAGGATGTATAAATAGAAATACATTAAAAATCAGGAAAAATCACGTTTTTCCTGGGAACCCTATACATGCTATTGTTGGAGCATGATTTCATGGATGAAACCACATTTTTGTAAATCGGACCATCCATCTAGTGCATGAGAGACCCAAGATCAAACCCTTTAAACTTGGGAGAGATCCAACGGTTGGTTTCTTTAGAAAATGTGAAAGCCAATACCTAGGAAAGTTTTTAGGAACTTGGGAAAAACCATTTAAAAAGCATAGTTTTTGGAAAAATCAATGCAAATGAGGGTAGAAATGAAATCTAGGTGAAATTCTAAGAAAAATGGTGCAAAAATCGCACAATTTGGACGCCTGTAGGCTTGCCGGAGACGACCGGAATCCGATCGTCTTCTCCGGCAGTGCTAAATGCTTCGGCATCCTAGCGCTGACACCGGGACGCCCAGTAGGATGCCCGACCGAGATGCACGACAAGTGCACGTCTCTACGCATGCGCGGCATTCACGCTCGCAGGAGCTCCTGCGCGGGCTGTCACGTTGGGTCAAGACGCGCGACATCTTGGCCACCGTGGCACACGACACGTCCCCGAGGCATGTCTGGAAGGTGGGTGTCTTCGTGACGCCAGTTTACGTTGGTATAAACTGACGTAAACCAGCGCCTCCGGTGTAAAAACCCTTATGGTGGTCAGTCAGCCCCATTTTGTGAGTGTTTTCACAAAAAATTAATTTTTGGGAGCTAGAGGAGTCCAAATCACGATCTGATAGAGGCGTTGTGATCGTATTGACGAAGCGAACCTGTTTTTAACTTAAAAACTTATAAATGACCACTTTTAATTTAGAAATTTTTTAAAATAGTGATGTGACATGTACAGGTGCACTTGAACATACCAGTTAAGGGGATTATTAGCAAGCTAAGTGGTCTCACATTGAGGTAGGTGATGACAATTAATGCTTTGCCTTGATTTTAAAATCATGCATAAACATAGCATCATGCATGCTTGTGTTTTAAATTGCATTTGTTTATTGACGTTGATTTCATGAGACTTTGAGTACATTATGATTATTACAAATTGAAATCTTTTATTGAATAAACTCATGACAAATGTTTTTATGAGCATAATATTAATTAATTATGCTTAAATAGAGACTCTTTCTTATTATATATTGGAAATGCATGGATTGGCATGGAAATAAGAATAGAGACTTATTAGCTGGTCCTTTTATAGGCTAACCTTAGGATGAGGGGCGTGTTTTGGGGATTGCGAGCTACGAGTGCTCTTAAGTTTTAGCATATACTTATGATTTCCATTTTTTTATATTTGATGGCGGGTGCTCTCACTCGGTAGGTGTCATGCTAGGAGGGATAGGGCCGGCCACCCACCCTCCGAGATTAGGATGTGATGATATTGTGATATGATAGACACCTGCCCATAGATGGCTTTCGGTAAGGCTTTGGTAACATGGAGAGTCCACACTACCGGTCTGGGCCTTTCCATGGGGACAGATGCTAAGTCTCCCATTATAGTGTCGACGGAGAGCGGCGGTAGTTAAGACCCATGGAGGGTTGCCACTGCGGCATGACGGCCCATATTCTTATTATGTGTGCATGTATGATGAGCATGGTTATGGATGTTATGCCTACGTGTGGCGACACTCAAAGGTTGACTATGAGTACTCATGATCAATGATATTAGTGCAATGTTGTGGGACCCATTACCTTAGGGTGCCCTTATTCTTATTGTATGCTCATTTACATTGATTCGTGTCATGTTTTAACTCTTTGAAATGCATGTTTTAACATATGGAATAAATTGGCATTCATGTTGGCATGACTTATGATGCAACTATCTTCATAGATGATAGACTTTTTATTTTAACAGTATTGTTATTTATTTATTTTATTTTATTACATTAATTGTCTATATACATACACAAGCAATAGCTTGCTAAGGCATTGCTTTGTTTTGCAATGCCTTAGATCTCGAGCATGATAACAGGAAAGGCAAGGCTATTGAGAAACCATGAGAGCTGCGGAAGATCCTTTTTTCTAGAATTTTAGACAGTGATGTGAGTCAATAAACAGGATTATCATTTGAATTTAATTATGGACTGTATACTTTATATTTTGGATTTGATTGAGATGTTTAGACATATATTAGACATTTATAAGGGATGTTATGATGGATAGACCCTGGGCCATATTATTATTGTGTTTTGGATATTTATTTGATTCAAAATAAAGGTGTCGATTCATTTGATGTTGATTGATACGAGTATTGTTTCAAATCTATTATCATAAAATTTTAATTATGTTTTAAATTATATATATGCCATTTTGAGAAAGGAAAACTAACACCCGAAGTTTTTAAGAGATATTTTAATAAAATGATAAATAAAACTTTTCTCTGGGATCCCAAATGCTCTTATTAAAAATGCTATTATTATAAATAAATAAAAAGTCTTAAAAACACAGGGTGTTATAAATGTTTGCCACTTGCCAATGAGTTGTAACTTGTCTATTTTGGGTATTAATAGGTGATTAGATGTTTTATCTTAATTGAAATAGGAAACATAGGATTTTTTGAGAAAAAATAGTACCATTAGATTCTACACTTGAAAAGGAATCCAATGCCTTAAAGAACGCCGAAAACAGAGATCGCATGACAAAGTTATAGTCGTTTAAAGATTAAGGGCATTTTTACAATTTACCTTTCAAATGAAAACAGGCTGAAAACAGAGCGGGTCATTTTGATAACGACACCCCTCTTCTTCTCCACCGACCTTCCCACCTCCATTAAATGGCTGCACCGCCTTCCCTGTCCTATAAAAACCCTTCATCCTCCTCTTTCAAATCATGTTTCCTCCACTCCAAACAATTCCAAAAATGGATCTGGCAGCTAGGGTTGTAGATCCATTTGAGGCCTTTGATCGGGCGACAAGGACAAGTTCCAGGTGCGATTCTCTCCCCATCTTATTCCTTTCTCTTCCCTCTTTCTTTTCCCCTAGATCCCGATTGGATCTAGGTCATTTTCTGGCTGGAAATCACCGGATTTCCAAAAAAAAACTTGATAGGCTGAAACACATCGTAGATGATGCGTCCCAGGGATGCTGCACGTGACACACACCCGAGATGCACTCCCTGGGGGCGGTCTTCGCGAGCGATGTATGGGGGCATGGGCCATCCTGGGAGTTGAGATGTGCGCATGCCAATGCCAAAGACGTGTCTCCTAATGCCGTTTGAGACATGAGCTATAACGCATCACTTGAGCATGTGCCCTCATGCGAACACGGTTGTGGTTCGACCGGGACGCGTACGCGTCCTGGGAACCGTGACACACGGGCCCTAATGAATAAATTTGGTTCGCTCAATAAGGCGTGACACAAAAACTGTATTTATGGAGGCTATATAACTCCGATTGAAGATCTAAAAGAACCATTGCATCTGGAATTTTGACGCCGACCTATTTGTATAATAACATTTAGGATCAAGAGACTATTTAGGGTGAGTATAGCCTAAAAACCATAGAGATCTCATGAACCCATGAGATCAACTATGATCAAACCTTGTGATTTGATCTAATAAAGGACTTAGCACATTCTTAGACCAAGAATGTCTTTGATCGACCCCTAGAAACCCATAAATCATATAGATATAGCCATTGCCCTATGAATCAAGAAATAATGTTGGGATCTTATGTTTGAACGACATCCAGGGCTCCAGGACTTCACCAAGGCACTCTAGGGTTCGAGTTGAGGAAAGGACTGAGCTAAGTAAATGACATTTGAGGTAGGTAGTCTACTACTACTAAGCTTAAAAATCATTTCCAACAATCTAAATGGTTTATTTATTCCTGTGACCGTGTTTAGTATGCCTTTTGAGATATCATATTTGCATAATGAGTATGTAGATGTTTAATTATGATCTTGAATGTAATTACTTGCATGGAACTGATTTTATGAATGTAGTGCTTGCATGTTTCCAACGATTTCTTTTACAATGATTGCTATTTGGGTTACATGTGTCTATATTTTTCGAGTTAAAGAGGTTGGTGGTCACTATGCTAAGTAGGTAGATCACTGAATGAGGCAACCTATAGTAAGAACAAATCTTGAGTTCCATGTGGGCAAATCGCCGAATGAGGCACCCTGTGGTGGGAACAAAACCTTGAGGTCCAAGTAGGCAGATCATCAAATGAGGCAACCTATGGTGGAAATAAAACCCTAAGTTCCAAGTGGGCAGATCACTGAATGAGGCAGCCTCCAGAGGAGCATAGTTGATCTTATGATTTCGGTTTTTATCGATATGCATATAGCATTGAGATAGTCACATACAAGTTCTCGTGACCAGTCAGTTGAGTGATTTACTAAAAGACCCAAATGCATGATATTCATGGAAATCTCCTTATCTGTTTTTTACTTATTAGTATTTTATCATTGATTGGTTCGCTTGATGTGTTTTTCGACATATACGCATCCATAAATTGATTTACTATGCTTGCATGTTATATTCTTCATCTTGCTAATTTTTGAGTTTACGTAGTTTACACATATATCTATCCCTGATTAACTAAGAATAGAAGTGCTTGTCTTTCTAAACATGTTCAGTAGAAACCCTAGTGCATGTTGTGTTTTCAAACTAGTGGTAGCAGGTTGCCTATTGAGTATGATGAATACTCAACCCAATACATCATTTTTTTAGATCAAACAAAGTACAATTAGAAAGAGCAATAAAGAGCATTAGGGCCACAAGGAAGTATGCACAGGTAAGGCCAAATAAGGACATAACTAGTAATCTTTTTTGTAAATAAACTTGGTTGTAAGTGTTTGTTTATAATTGTGTCTGTGACTAACAATCCTGGGAGTAGTACTTATTTCTATGTGGTTTAAAAATTGCCATGGCACTATGCCTTAAGATTTTGTCATGACACTCGGGCTCTTTATACAAAAAATTTTAATTAAATGAAAAAATATTTTCAATGCATGCTTTTATATAAATTATTTTAAAATAGAGATCTATCTCGCTGTTTATAAAAATAAAATAAAATTGCATCATAAAAACCCGAGTCATCACAGTTGGTATCAGA
Organism: Warburgia ugandensis; assembly: GCA_035236585.1. Lineage (NCBI taxonomy): Eukaryota > Viridiplantae > Streptophyta > Magnoliopsida > Canellales > Canellaceae > Warburgia > Warburgia ugandensis. The sequence goes on along the minus strand of CP141134.1, from coordinate 38,421,314 downwards.
GCCTAGGTTTCATGTTATTCACAGCTCAGTTATGAAATGGAGACTTACAATCAAGTTACATCAATAGGAAAAAATGTTAGGATAGCATGATAAAGTCCCCTAAAAAGGTAGGTACTGGTCTTGTAAAATAGATGCCGCCAAGGAGAAGACGAGGTGCAACCCCAAGACTTGATAACTCTCTAGCTGACTCTGCTGGATCTGGAAATGGAATGGCTAAAGCCTTTTAGCTATTCATGCAACATATGGGGTGGTTCATGCAGAACCAACCACAAGTACCCGCAACAAGAGCCTCTTCTCCAAAAAGAATTGCTGATAGAATAGAGGCCCAACTTGAGCGATTTCAAAAAATGGTCCCATCATTCTTAGGAGAAGATGAGTTAGCAATAGCAGAAAAATGGATCTTTGACACTGAGAAATTATTTAAGGCCATGAAGATTCCCAAGGATAGAAAGGTTGCAATGGCCAGTTTCATGCTAAAAGGCGAAGCAGGCTTTTGGTGGGAAACAGCTGAAAGGACATACTTTGGAGATAATGGTGTCATACTCTGGGAAGAGTTCAAACTAGTATTTAATGAGAAGTACTATCCCCTCCATGTACGAAAACAGACGAAAAAAGAATTTATGAACCTAGAATAAGGCAACCTCTCCTTGCAACAATATGAAAATAGATTCATAAGCCTTCAAAGATTTGATCCCAATGCTTGCTCCACCGAGGAAGACGTTGCAGAATGGTTTGTTGACGGATTACACCCAGGCCTCAGGAAGAAAGTAATAGCGTTTCAACCAACACTGTAGCAAAAGCAGTCAAAATGGCATCTCTTTTTGAAAAGGATTATCAAAGAACACATGTTGTTAAGGATGCGAAGAACAACAATGGTAGAAGAAACAATAAAGGTAAAAGACCTATTCAACCTTCTGGACCTCGACATCCATATAAGAGACAATTCGACAAGAAAGAAAGAAACCCAAAATCCAAGACTTGCCCCAGATGTAACAGATATCACCCAAGCAATCCATGTAACTTCCTCCTTTTTATGTGTTTTAACGCTGGAGAAATAGGACATCCATCTCAAAATTGCCCTAAGTGGAAGATGAGGAGGAACATAAGGAAACTCACATCCTTAAAAGCCAAGGATGAGTATTTTCCATCACATCAGGGCAGGCTCAAGCATCTAACACCATAGTAGAAGGTACGCTTCATATCTGTGATAGACCTGCCAAGGTATTGTTTGACACTAGTTCTACTCATTCCTTCATATCTTGCGAGTTTGCCTCTTCCATGGATATTATAGTTCAAGACTTAGACTTCTCCTTAGAAGTCATGACACCCATAGGCAAGTCAATTTCCACCCAAACATATTTCTAGGATGTTCCGATTGTAGTCGAGGGCAATCAGATGAGAGTAGACCTAATCCATTTAGATATGACAATCTTTGATGTCATCCTTGGGATGGACTGGTTAAGCTAGCATGTGTTATTTCTGCTATAAAAGCGATAAAGCACAGTGCCCAGGGATGTCCATTCTTCTTGGCTAAGATAGAAGCTACGGAAGTCGCAAAGCCTAAGTTAGAGGAGGTAGATGTGGTTCGTGAGTTCCTAGATGCGTTTACTGAAGACTTGCTAGAGTTACCACCAAAAAGGGAGATAGATTTTACTATTGATCTAATACCTGGCCACATCGGATGGCCCCAACAGAGTTAAAGGAGCTAAAGACCCAGTTACAAGAGTTATTAGACAAAGGGTTCATCAGATGTAGTGTATCCCCTTGGGGAGCTCCAATCTTTTTTGTCAAGAAAAAAGATGGGTCAATGAGACTCTGCGTCGACTACTGAATGTTGAATAGGGTCACAGTGAAAAACAAATCCTTTACCCCGTATTGACCTGTTTGATCAGCTCCAGTCAGCCCGTGTCTTTTCCAAAATCGATTTAAGGTCTGGATATCACCAACTTAGGGTCAGGGAAGAAGACATTCCAAAGACAACATTCAGAACTAGATATGGATACTATGAGTTTAGAGTGATGTCTTTTGGACTGACAAATGCACCGGCAGCATGTACGGATCTTATGAATCGAGTATCTAAAGCCTATCTAGATAAATTTGTTATAATATTTGTAAATGATATTTTAGTCTACTCAGAAACCCTTGAGGACCATAAAGAACATTTACGAGTGGTACTAAATACACTTAGGACACACAAATTATATGCGAAATTTAGTAAGTGTGAATTTTGGTTGGAAAAAGTGAATTTTCTAGGTCATGTTATTTCCTAAGATGGCATTGTGGTTGACCCAACAAAGGTTGAGGCTATGGAGAAATGGAATGCACCTAAGACCGTAACAGAGGTAAGGAGTTTTCTGGGACTTGCAGGATACTATCGGAGATTCATCAAAGGATTTTCATGCATTGCCTTACCCCTGACTAAATTGACAAGAAAAGACAAGAAGTTTGGGTGGGATGAGGCATGCAAAGAGATTTTTCAAGAGCTAAAGAAGCGGCTAACCACTGCACCAGTACTTACTCTACCCTCGGGTAGTGGAGGATTTGAGATCTATAGTGATGCTTCTCAACAAGGCCTGGGCTGCGTGCTTATGCAAAATGGAAAAGTAATTTCCTATGCTTCTAGACAATTGAAAAAGCATGAGGTCAATTACCCTACCCATGACTTAGAGGTTGCTGCTTCAGTCTTTGCCTTAAAAATTTGGAGACACTATCTGTATGGAGAAAAATTTGAGGTTTTTATAGATCACAAAAGTCTTAAGTACATCTTTTCACAACAAGACTTGAACATGCGACAGAGGAGATGGATGGAGTATTTGAAGGATTATGACTTTTCCATCCACTACCATCTAGGGAAAGCTAATGTTGTAGTAGATGCCTTACGTAGAAAGACACAAGGAAGATGTGCAAGTTTACCTTTTATGAGATGGAAGTTATTACAAGAAGTGATAGAGTGCAGACCTAAAATAGGTCATGGGAGATCTTTTATAGCAAATCTGACGATAAAATTCACTGCTAATGAGAAAGTTAAACAGATGCAAAAAGTTGATGCTGACATACAAGCATTAGTTGGAAAACTAGGATATGTCAAGGAAGCGGATGATAGTGTTCGCTTGCAAGGAAGATTAGTAATACCACCCAATGATGAATTAAGGCAAGAGATTTTGAAAGAAGCACATCAATCTAAGTATACTATTCATCCTGGTGGAACAAAGATGTATCAAGATTTGATGCAACATTTCTGGTGGAATGGTATGAAGAGAGATATAGGAGAATTTGTAGCAAGGTGCTTGACGTGTCAACAAGTTAAGGCTGAACATCAGAGATTAACAGGCTTATTACAACCGCTTGAAATACCAGAATGGAAGTGGGATCATATTATGATGGACTTCATCATAGGGCTACCTAAGACATCTAAAGGACATGATATGATATGGGTGATCATCAATCGACTAACCAAGACTGTACATTTTCTCCCTGTACGACAAAGTCAATCCATTGATAGCCTATCTTAGTTTTGCATGGGATACCACTTAGCATTATTTCCGACAGAGACAATCGTTTTACTTTGCAATTATGGAAGTCAGTGCAAAACTCATTAGGATCCTCATTAAGTTTCAGTATGGATTTTCATCCTCAGACTGATGGTCAATCCGAGCGTATGATTTAGGTATTGGAAGATATGCTAAGAGCGTGTGCAATTGACTAGAAAGAGAGTTAGGATGAAAGTTTACCCTTAGTTGAATTTGCATATAATAATAGCTTCCATTCAAGCATCGGGATGGCTCCCTACAAAGCACTCTATGGAAGACATTGTCAATCACCTATGTGCTGGAATGAAGTGGGTGAAAATAGAATTGTACAGTCAGAGTTAGTAGAACAATGCGCAAACAAGGTGAAGCTTATTCGAAGACGACTTCTTGCAACTTAAAGCCGACAAAAGAGTTACGCTGTTAAGCATCAAAGATAGTTGGAATTTGAAGTTGGAGACCATGTTTTTTGAAAATATCTCCAACCAATGGTGTTATGAAATTTGGCATGAAAGGTAAACTGAGTCCTCGATTCATTAGACCATTCGAAATCTTGGACAAAGTAGGAAAGATTGCCTACAGGATAGTGCTACCACCACAGTTATCGGAAGTCCACAATATGTTTCACATATCCATGTTGAGGAGATATATTCCTAACCCCGCACATGTACTTGAACAGGTACCAGCCGAATTACAACCGGACTTGACCTTGGAAACAAAACCGATATAGATACTAGACAAAAGGATCAAGGCGCTACAGCATAAAGACATTCCATTAGTTCCAGTTTTGTGGAGGAACAAGCCTTTCGAAGAAGAAATTTGGTAGGTTGAATCTGGAATGAGGAACAATTACCCCGAAATCTTTTCTAGTAATGGATTATAGAATTTCGAGGACAAAATTCCTTTAAGGGGGTAATGATGTAATTCCTCAAATTTTGAAGACATTTTGTATGAAGATCAACTATGATGTTTGCCACTTGCCAACGAGTTATAACTTGTCTATTTTGGGAATCAATATATGTTTAATATATGTTTAAGGGTATTAATAGGTGATTGGATGTTTCATCTTAATTAAAATAAGAAACATAGGAATTTGTAAGAAAAATCAGTACCATTAGATTCTATACTCGAAAAGGAATCTAACGCCACAAAGAATGCCAAAAACGGAGATCGTATGACAAAGTTATAGGCGTTTAAAGATCAAGGGCATTTTTGGAATTTACCTTTTAAAAGAAAACAGGCTAAAAACACAGGGGGTCATTTTGATAACGACACCCCTCTTCTTCTCCACTGACCTTCCCACTGCCATTGCTCCCAGCTGTTGTGCAAGTAATGCAGGCGCCAAAAAAAATGGCTGCATTCGCTTTCCTCTCCTATAAAAACCCTTCATACCCGTCTTCCAAACCACGTTTTCTCCACTCCAAACAATTCCAAAAACGGATCCAGTTGCTAGGGCTGCAGATCCATTTGAGGCCTTTGATCGGGGGACGAGGAGAAGTTCCAAGTTGATTCTCTCCACATCCTATTCCTCTCTTCCCTCTTTCTTTTCCCCTAAATCCCGACTGCATCTGGCTCATTTTTTGGCCAGAAATCGTTGGTTTCCAGAATAAAACTAGACGGGCTAAAACCAGTCATAGACAATGTGTCCTAGGGATGCTGCGCATGACGTGCACCTGAGACGCGTTCCCTGGGGGCGGTCTTCCCTCGCACACTACATGCGGGCATGGGTCTGGCTAGACCAGGACACACAAGACGTCCTGGGAGCTGACATGCGCGCGAGCCAATGCCAAAGACGCGTCTCCCGACATCGTCTGAGACGCGAGCTATAATGCATCACTTTAGCATGTGCCCTCATGCAAACATGGTTGTGGTTCGACCGGGACGCGTACGCGTCCTATGAACTGTGACGCGCTGGCCCTAATGAACAAATCTGGTTCGCTCAATAAAGCGTGACACAAAAACTGCATTTACAGAGGCTATATAACTCTGATTGGAGATCTAAAAGAACCGTTGTGTCTGGAATTCTGACACCGACCTATTTGTATCATAACATTTAGGATCAAGAGACTATTTAGGGTGAGTATAGCCTAAAAACCATAGAGATCTCATGAACCCATGAGATCAACTGTGATCAAACCTCATGATTTGATCTAATAAAGGACTTAGGACATTCTTAGACCAAGAATGTCTTGGATCGACCCCTAGAAACCCATAAATCATATAGATCTATCCATTGCCCTATGAATCAAGAAATAATGTTGGGATCTTATGTTTGAATGACATCAGGGCTTCAGGACTTCACGAAGGCACTCTAGGGTTCGAGTTGAGGAAAGGCATGAGCTAAGCAAACAATGTTTGAGGTAGGTAGTCTGCTACTACTAAGTTTTCAAATGCATTTTCAAAAATCTAAATGATTTATTTATTCCTAATGACCGTGTTTAGTATGCCTTTTCAGATATCATATTTGCATAATGCGTATGCAGATGTTTAATTATGATCTTGAATGCAATTACTTGCATGGAACTGATTTTATGAATGCAGTGCTCACATGTTTCCAATGATTGCTTTTACAATGATTACTATTTGGGTTACATGTGTCTATATTTTTAGAGTTAAAGAGGTTGGTGGTCACTATGTTAAGTAGGTAGATCACCGAATGAGGCAACCTACAATAGGAACAAATCTTGAGTTCCAACCAGGCAGATCTCCTAATGAGGCAGCCTGTGGTGGGAACAAAACCTTGAGGTCCAGGTGAACAGATCGCTGAATGAGGTAGCCTATAATTGAGATGGTCACATACAATTTCTCGTGACCAATTAGTTGAGTGATTTACTAAAAGACCCAAATGCATGATATTCATTGAAATCTCCTTATCTATTTTTGACTGATTAGTATTTTATCATTGATTGGTTCGCTTGATGTGTTTGCTGACATATGTGCATGCATGAATTGATTTACTATGCTTGCATGTTATATTCTTCATCTTGCTAATTTTTGAGTTTACGTAGTTTACACATATATCTATCCCTGATTAACCAAGAATAGAAGTGAATGTCTTTCTAAACGTGTTCAGTAGAAACCCTCGTGCATGTCGTGTTTTCAAATTAGTGGTAGCAAGTTACCTACTGAGTATGATGAATACTCAACCCAATCCATCATTTTTTCAGATCAAACAAAGTATAGTTAGAAGAAGCAATAAAGAGTGTTAGGGCCACAAGCAAGTAAGCACAGGTAAGGCTGAATAAGGACATAACTAGTAATCTTTTTTGTAGATAACTTGGTTGTAAGTGTTTGTTTATAACTCTAGCTATGGCTAACAATCCTGGGAGTAGTACTTATTTCTACGTGGTTTAAAATTTGCCATGGCACTATGCATTAAGATTTTGTCATGACACTCGGGCTCTTTATACAAACAATTTTAATTAAAAGGAAAAATATTTTCTATGCATGTTTTTGCATAAATTATTTTAAAATAGAGATCAATCTCGCTGTTTATCAAAAAAAAAATTGCATCATAAAAACCCGGGTCGTGACAGTAATGTAGAACAATGGGATTATAAAGAAACACACTAGGTTGTGTCCTAGTAAGTGCTAAGTTTAATGCCTTTAGCTAGACATACAATGCTATGATAAAATGCAATGAATGACAATGATGAATGTAAAAATCATGATAGATGCCGGTGCCATGGAACATGCTAAGGTTGGTCCCTGTAGATTCGTTCCTCTAGCAATATTTCTTCCACTTCAAGGTTTAGCAACTCTAAATAGGGTTTCAACCTTTTCCATTTACTTTCGAAATATCCCCATCCTTTTCTATCTCGATGGCCTCATGAGGGTAAATACTACATACTATGTAGGGTCCAATTCGCCAACTTCAATGTTTTCTAAGGAATAGTGTAATATAGAATTATACAAGAGGATCTTCTATCGTAGGGTGAAGGACTCTCACATGATGTGTCTATCATGATGGCTTTTCATGCAGTCTTTGTATAGCTTTGCTGATTCATATGCATCTTTTTCTAAGCTCATCCAACTCATTGGGCTGGAGTTTTATGTGGGTTCCTGCAGTATCTAGGTCAAAATTGAGCTTTTTAATGGCCCAAAATGCTTTATACTCAAGTTCTATTGGTACATGGTAAGCCTTTCCATAGACCAGATGGTAGGCTAACATGCCTATAGGGGTCTTAAATGTAGTATAATAGGCCCGTAAAGCATCAATAAATCTTGAAGACTAGCCTTTCCTATTTGGATTGACTACCTTTTCTGAAATTTACTTTGTCTCCCTATTTGACACCTCTATCTGTCCACTAGTTTGAGGATGATAAGGGATAGCAATCATATGGGTAACACCATATTTCTCCATTAAGTTCTCAAACACTGTTTCTAAAGTATTTGCTTCCATCACTAATTATGTCCCTACCAAAGTGTTCAAATATATTTGCCTTTAAAAATTTGACCACCACTTTGTGGTCATTAGTTTTACATGGTATGACTTCCACTCATTTGGACGCGTAGTCCACTCCCACAAGGATGTATAGTTAATTAAAGGATTTGGGAAAAGGTCCCATAAAATCAATTCCCCAAACATCAAAAGGCTCAATGATAAGAATGGGATTCAGAGAGGCATCATATTTCTTTTACCTATACTCCCTAACTATTAACATCTACCACATGCTAAGTAGTAAGCATGTGAATCCTTGAAAATGGTCGGACAATAAAAGCTACACTACAAAATCTTTATAGCTATCTTTCTAAAACTAAAATAGCTCCTGCATGTATGGTCATGATAAAAGGAAATGATTTTATGATATTCATTATTTGGTATGCATCTCTTAATGACTTGATCACAATAGTACTTAAACAAGTATGGATCATCCCATGTGAAGTGTTTGACCTTAGTAATAAACCTTTTTCTATCTTGTTTAGACTAGTGATTAGGCATTTGACCCATGGCAAGATAATTGGCAATATCTATATACCAAGGCAACTGGGATATGTGCAATAATTGTTCATCAAGAAAGGTTTCTATTATAGGCACATTCTCGCTAGTAGACTCCACAACTAACCTAGACTAGTGGTTTGCTACAGCATTTACAAACCCCTTCTTATCTCAAATTTCTAAATCAAATTCCTGTAGCAAAAGTATTCATCAAATCAGCCTAGGTTTAGCACCCGTCTTAGAAAGAAGGTATTTCAAAGTTGCATGGGCCGAACAAACTATGACTTTAGATCCTAGTAGGTATGATCTAAAACAATCTAAGACAAAAACAACTACTAAAAACTCTTTTTCTGAAATGTAATAATTGAGTTGGGAATCACTGATGGTGTTGTTAGCATAATATATCACATGGGGGAGTTTGTCAATACGCTACCCCAAAATAGCCCAGACCATGTAGTCTGAAGCATCACACATTATTTAGATGGTGCACTCTAATCTGACAGTCGAATAATAGGCATATAAGTTAACTCAACCTTTAGGATTTCAAATATTTTCATACAATCATCATCAAAGTCAAAATTTGTCTTCGTCATAAGTAAATTACATAGGGACTTGGCAATAAATGGAAGAGGAAAATGGTCTTTCTTTGTGATTGAATTCAGTTTTCGGTAATCTATATAAACTTCCAATCGGTGGTCATGCGAGTGAGGACTAACTCATTATCCTCACTATAGATTACTTGAATCTGAACTTCTTGGGAACAACCTGAACTGGTTGACCAAAGTGCTATCAGATATGGGGTAGATAACACCAACATCTAGGAGTTTAAACACTTCGTCTCTCACTACCTCTTTGTTTCTTAGATGTTTTAACATTTTTCTCTAGATGGATTCTATGCATACATATTGTAGGGATAATTCCCTTGTGGTCCATCTTAAAGCTATCTTATGTTCTCTATGAACATCAAGAAGCTTACCTTCCTGTTCTTTATATAGATCTGAGGCTATGACTATAGGTAAGTTTACATCTAGTCCTAAGCAAGAATATTTTAGATTTTCCAAGAATGGCTGAAGGACCAAGGTGGGTGGTTTATATATAGATGGTATTGGGACATAATTTAAAGGAAGAAGAAGTTCCACTAGAGGTCCCCATTTGGACGTATCCATTATAGGTGCAGCATCCAAAGGATTATTTACCTCATCAATGGACTGGTCTATATTGAAATCACAATTTAAATGTGCTAGGCATGCCTCAAGTGGGTCCAAGATAGATGATGGTACATTAGTATCTTGAAGTAGACCTTCAACTAAATTTACTAGATAGGAATCATCTTGGTCTAAACATTGTTGATTGACATTAAAAACATTGAGCTTGGTTTTCATATTGCCAAATGATAACTTCATCACACCATTTCCATAGTTGATGATGGGGATGGACGTTGCCAAATATTGATATCCAAGAATTACTAGTATTTGACTACCACAATCCAACACAAGTTGGGTATCTAGGACAATAAAATCTAAAGGAAAGTAAAATGGGTCCACCTATATTAGGACATCCTTAACCATATCACATGGAATCTTTATTGATCTATCTACTAACTACAAAGTGGTATTGGTTGGCTTAAGGTCACCAAGCTCAAGTTGCTCATGGTAAAAACTGGTAATAAGTTAACACTAGCCCTATCAAATAGTGCCCCATTAATGACATGGTTTCCAATAACACAAGAAATGGTAGGTCAACCTTGATCTTTGAACTTAAGAGGTGTCTGGTGCTAGATTAAAGAGCTCACTTGCTTGGTGAGGAAAGCTTTCTTTGGTACATCTAGCTTGCTCTTTTGTGTGCAAAACTCTTCGAGAAACTCAGCATAAGTAGGAATATCTTTAATTTCATTGAGTAATGGGATATTGATTTTAACATGCTTAAACACATCCATTATCTCATTGAAATTGTTTCATTTGTTTGCCTTCTTTAACAATTAAGGGAATTGGGATTTAGGCACATAAGGAGCCTCCACTATAGGCTCAGATGGAGTGGGAGATTTCTGTCTTTTCTCTTTCTTTTGTATTTTTATTGATTTATTCTCCGCTATATTTCCTTTGCCTACCCTACTTTGTTATCAACCTAACAGCCACTCTAATAACACCCCTAACTTTTGTAAGAAGATTGAATAAATAATGAAATTAAAAATTTCAAGGAAAATCAGGCTAGAATATTAGGGTTATTAAAATACACTTCTCATAAAAGTTGAATCAAGGTATAATACGTGTATAATTGAAAACATACTCGACAAACCCATCAGAATGACTGTAAGTATGACAAATTCTGAGTCTGAAAGAAAAATCCTTATTTTCTCCATTTTTATGAATAAAAGGTAAAATAGTAATTTTACTCATAATCGATACCTAAGGCAACAATATTTAGAATGTACTCAAAAATACGATTCCAACGCATCTAAGTACAATCAATTCTGAGTTTGGGAGAATAAAACAAATTTTTCTCCAGAAAAGGGCAAAAGTCTTTTCACACCTTCGTGGGGCCCACAAATGGATCCAACGCCCAGAAAATATGTAATCATGAGTCAAACCAGTACCACTTTCTAGTGGAGTAGGAGGTGGTAGTGGGAATCCAATGATAATTTAATACTAAAAAGAAATGAAACATGATAATTACATATAATCATGAAAAAATTCAAAAACACTTATAAATACCCCATAAAAATTCCTAAAATTTTTCATAAAGGTGCCATAGACTCCCCTAAAATTTTAGCTCTAGAATCCTTCCCCATCGCCCCCAATTCTCTCTTCTTTTCACTCTTGTTTTTTTTTTTTCTCTATACAAGCATTTGTAGATGCACCCAACACTCCAGGCTCATTGGAGATGTTGGGCATGTCAACTGACGCATCGTCCCCGTTGAACAAGGGTTTTCACCTTGGAAACCCTATTTGAATTAGACATCCAATTTCATCCGTTAGAATTAGATCTCCACCGTTGGATCTGTTTGAGCTAAGAAAATCTACAAAAGCCCGAAGAAATTTGGATGATCCGCCTCCTAGATCGCTGAAAAACTCAAAACAAAAACAAGCACAGCACTAGGTAGCATCTCCGATGATCAATATTAATTATTCCAGCCAATATGGCCATTAAAAGTTGATAAAAAACTGTTGGATCTCTTCAATACATGGTGATCTACAAAAGCCCATATTTTCTAGTCTTCTCTAGCAACGGCGATGGAGAAATCCTTGGCTGTATATATATTCCTGCTTTCTTCCTCTTCTCTAGTAAATCTATCTCTCTGGTGAAGATTTCTTCACCTGCCGACCCAGGTAGGTGGCATCTCTCACTTCCCCTTTCATTCTGGTATTACCCTTTTGTTTTCTGGCCTTTAAGGGATCTCCTTAGCCATTGATCCATTGGGAACAATGGATCCAGCAACAGGGTTGAGATCCCCCATCTTGGGCAGCTCAGATGAAACTTCTAAGCCGTTGGATGGATTCCTAGGGCCCGAAAACCTCAAGAGGTGAAATCTTGGACGTTAACTATAAAGGATAAAGGAGATCCGGCGATGGGAGATCTGACGGTCCAGATTTGGACCATCTCACTCATAGCCAGTCACCTCTGTCAGACCACCTGTAATGGGCAATAACAAGTGTGGGCCGCTGGTCATCCCTGCACCCGTAAGCCCAGATTTGATCTAGGCCATCCAATTTTTGAACCAGGAGCTTATTTCTTCAATTAAGAGCTCATTTTAGCTTTGATTTTAGATCTGAAAGAACTGATGAATTCCTTACACTATGTAGAATCTTATGGAAGCATGATAATTGTGTTTATGTAAATTAATTGATAAAATCTATCCAACTTATGGATCATGATGAAGATGACCTTAAAATAGAAATCTGAACCGATAGATGGATTTAGGAGGTCCTGAAACCCCAAGGACCATGATCATAGTAAAAATTCTGTATACCTAGATGAATTAATTGAGCAAAAATAGTACAATCACTATTACCCCTTAAAACGGGCTGAAATCTTAAAATCCAAATTCTAATCTCAATTTAATTCCAAATTGAGATTGGAAAGTTGGGTTGGATTCCTCTTGATGAGGAGAACCTACTTAACCTAGAAGATTTATGTTGTAATGCATGTAAAATTCTCTTAATAAAGAAAAGTATTACTAATTCCTATGATCAGTGAAATTTAGAATGATCAAACTCTATAATTCTGATCCATTGATGATCTTGTGATTTTAAAACATGGAATTAATGGTTAGAGGTGATTGATCTGTATTTAATTAAGAGATCTAGCCTTAAAAGCAGTAAAATCCATAAAAATGAATGGCAATCTCCTTGATCAAATTGATCAAGGATGATTGGACAGTGTGGATGTATTAGGATGTTGATATAAAGTTAATATCATATGGATTGATGGACTCAATGATGATAATTTGGGATAGATTAAGATTTATGCCCATAAATTGGATAAAATGACTTAAGATCTTCTTAATTGGTTAGATCAAGAAGGATCAGATCATTTGATAGGATGCATCAATAATCTAGTGATAAAATCACATTAATAAAATGTACTAGATCTAAAGGAAAATGAAAGATCAACACCTAAACCCTAAAAGGGATGAAAAATGAATACATCAATTGTGGTAATTGGATCATGATGAATAGCTATGGCAAGTTAAATTTTCATTTGAATTATTGAATGTTATTATAATTGTCTTTTTATTGCTTAGTAGATTTATTTATTTATGCTTTAATGCTTATGTTATGAAATTTGCATTGAAAATGTAAATAAATGAAAATATAGTTGAAGGACATTTACATGGAATGAATGAGATGGACTTAATGATAGTAAGGGCTATAGTTAGTAGGATAATATAATGAATATCATTTCCTTGGCCCAAATTAGGAGAATAATAAAACTCCATGAATGACATTTTAAATGTTCATGGATTTGATTAAAATCAATTAGAAAGAGTACTTAGGGTTAAAATGTTCATAGGAACCTTATAAAAGGTTGAGCTAAGGTCACTCTAGTGGATGCTGAACATGGTGGTTAAGGGGGCTCTCTAATAGAGCCTCGCTCTTCCCCTACCTTTCGTTGACATTTGTGAGGTCTAAACACCTCCTTACATGAGGATTGAAATAACCACTTTGTGTTCAACCATTCAACTAGTAAGCCTTAGGCAATTGGAATATAAGGAGCTGTTTAGACTTAGGATGGAATAAGCTATCTTCAACTAGTAAAACATTAACTAGTTGAATAATAATAAGAGCATAAAAGGTCAGTAAATTATCTAATCCTAATAAAAATTGTAAGTAAGATAAGGATGATCAAATAAGATCCATAGGATCTTGAATGATCAAGAACAATAAGAATTCTAATGTAGTATTTTATTATGTATCTATGTATTTATGTTGTAGAAAAATCTAGCTGGAGAATCCAAACCCTTGATCAAATATGATTTAAGGAAAATTAGGGCATCTCTTATAGGAATACATGAAGAAAGAATACTAGTATAAAGGAATAACTTTATATGTATGGTTTGATAGATGTATGAATTAAGACCATGATGGACAATATGGAGTGAATACCACTTGAGATGTATGAATCAAGACCATGATACCACTTTGAGGTAGGTGCATGTACAAGAATGTATTAAGGATTCATGTGTATACATACATGATCTTCTGTCTAGAATTATATACCTTCATGATATAAGTATACTTGGTGCCTTAGAATAATAATGATCTAATCAAATGATCCAAGCAAGTGATTCAACCTCATGATCCAATTCAAATGATCCAATCCAATGATCTAATCAAATGATAAGAAATTAATGAGATGTGTAGACTAAGGAAACCCTAAGAATAGGGCATAGAAAATATTCCAGCCTTAGTTAAACAAACATATCTTCTAATATGTACAATGTATGTTACATACAGGCATGGTGGCTTGTGATTTTGTTTTACATAGCCATAGGACTGGGGATGCTATGCTAAGGAAGTTATGAGGGTTTGGCCACTTGCATCCTCAAATTTATATGATGGATACCATGCCCAAAGAGAGGCTAAATGTTGGATGGGGCAATCATGGGAATGAAACCACTCATCCAGTCACTCACAGCTCCAATATGTCCAAAGGAATAATCCAAATTAGGATATATTAGAAATGGGTTAGGTAGAATACTTATATAGAAATCTGGGGTTTGAGCAGATGCCACCTAAAAGGACAACTAGGCAAATGGCTCAAAGTGAACTTGAGAATGTTATGGAACTATCATCTAGGAATAATCTGGAGGAGGGGATGACTAGGGTATTGAGAAATCTTCTTCCTTAGCTTTTACAGCCTCAAGCTACTCCAACTGAAGCACTAAGTATTTAAGCCCAGGCTGAAACTGATGTAGGACCCAGTACTTCTATAGTTAGACAGGATACTCTAACTCCACTATCGGATAGTTCTTCACTTGTACCTAGTGGAGTGTTGGAAACCTCTCAATTGACACCTAAAAAGATAGACAAGAGGGTGGAAAGGTTCTAGAAGATGGTTATCAGCTACAATGGCAAGGGTGATGCAGAGAAGGCTGAAGAATGGATCTACGAAGTAGAGAAGAACTTCAGTGTATTGAGTACTCAGAAGAATTTGAACGTCAAGTTGGCAACATATATATTGAAACAAGAAGGGACTTTCTGGTGGAGATTAGCACCAAGGAATTTCTTCTCCAATCTTGAATAAATTTCATGGGAAAAGTTTAAGGAAATTTTTAATGACAAATATTTCCTAGTCCATGTGCAAGTCCAAAGGGAGGAGTTCCTAGATCTACAACAAGGAAACCTTTTAGTTGTTGTTTATGAAAATTAATTCATTCAAGTGAAGAGATTTGCAAGCCATATATGTGACACTGAAAGGCATACGGTGGATCATTTTACGAAAGGGTTACACCCAGGGCTAAGAATGAAGGTGTTAGGAACCAAACTTACAACCATGACCGAGTGTGTCGAGATGGCCTCTAAATTCAAGGAAGACTATAAGAGAAACCAATTCACCAAATTTGGAGGAGTGGGCAATTATCATCAAAAACTGTTTAAGAAGGCCAAGAAACTGCCAAACAACTTTAGGCCTTCTAACCATCAAGGAAATCAAGCTCAACGGAGACCATGCCTCAAATGTAGAGCATATCATCCAGGAAATGTGTGTCCCCATCTCGTGCCACAACCACAGCGACCTCCTATCAAATGTTACCATTGCAGTAAGTTAGGGCATTTCTCTAATAATTGCAACAAACCCTTGGCAGTTAAGGGTGCAAAACCTGAGAATGTACAGCGTCATCAAGGAAGGGTGTTCGTCATTGCTGACAAAGAGGATGGTACATCTAATGTAGTTATTGAAGGTACATAACTAGTATGTAATCATCATGCCAAAGTACTATTTGATTCTGGATCGACCCATTCTTTCATATCATGTGTATTTGCATTTAGTATACAATTGATAGTGAAGAACTTGGGATTCTATCTAGATGTGATGACACCAGTGGGTAAAATAGTTAGATTATAGGAATATCTTCAAGATGTACCTATTGAAGCAGAAGGGAAAAGAATGGGTATAGACCTCATTTTACTAAACATGACAGATTTTGACATAATATTGGGTATGGATTGGCTAGCAAAATGCTGGGTAATTATGGACTACCATAAAAAGAAAATCACTTTTAACATACCAGGAGAAGAAACACTAGTATTGCATGGAAGACCAAATGGCTTGGATAAATCTATCATATCAGCTATGAAGGCTTCCAAATATGTGTCTAAGGGATGTTAGGCATTTTTAGCAACTCTAGTTGCTTTCGATGTTGAATAGTCCAAGATAGAAGAAATCAACATAGTCAGAGAATTCCAAGATGTGTTCCTTGAAGAACTCCTAGGTTTACCACCCCATAGAGAAATTGAGTTTACCATCAAAGTTGTTCCTAGTACAACACCAATTTCTAAAGCACCCTATAGGATGGCCCCAGCTGAGTTAAGTGAATTGAAGAATCAACTGTAGGAATTGTTGGATGAAGGGTTTATCCGACCAAGTAGTTTTCCATGGAGAGCACCAGTGATATTTGTGAAAAAGAAAGATAGGTCTATGAGGTTATATATCGATTATCGGATGCTTAACAATGTGACAATAAAAAATAGATACCCTCTACCTCACATTGATGATCTCTTTGATCAACTCCAATTTGTTAAGGTCTTTTCCAAAATTGACCTTAGATCAGGATATCATCAGTTCCATATCAAAGGTGAAGATATAACCAAAATTGCATTCAAAACCTGATACAAACATTATGAATTTTTGGTGATGCCTTTTGGATTAACCAATGCTCCTGCTATATTTATGGACTTGATAAATAGAATTTTCAAGGAATTTCTAGATAAACTTGTAATCGTATTCATCGACGATATATTGATTTATTCTAGTAGTATATAGGAACATTTACGGATTGTATTAAACACAGTTAGAAGACACAAACTATTTGGAAAATTTAATAAGTGTGAATTTTGGTTGGAAAAAGTGAACTTTCTAGGGCATGTAATTTCCTAGAATGGAGTAGGGCTAGACCCAACCAAGGTGGAAGCAGTAATGAATTGGGAATAGCCAAAGACAGTAACAAAAATATGAAGTTTTCTGAGGTTAGCTAAATATTATCATAGATTTATTCAAGGATTTTCCCATATAGCTCTTCTTTTGACTAGAAAAGGAGTACAATATACTTGGACTAATGAATGTGAAAGGAGTTTCCAAGAGTTAAAGAGGAGATTAACTGCAGCACCAGTATTGACCCTACCATCAGGGAGTGGAGGTTATGAGATATACTATGATGCTTCAAGAAAAGGGTTAGGAAGTGTACTGATGTAAAAAGGAAAGGTCATTGTTTACGCTTCACAACAATTGAAGAAAATGAAATGAACTACCTGGTACATGACCTAGAACTTGCGGTGGTAGTGTTTGCCTTAAAAATTTGGCGGCATTACTTGTACGAGTAGAAATTCAAGGTATTCACCAATCACAAGAACCTCAAGTATATTTTCACCCAAGGTGATCTGAATATGAGACAAAGAAGGTGGATGGAATATACTAAGGATTATGATTTTGTAATTCAATACCATCCTAGAAGGGCTAATGTAGTGGCTGATGCACTAAGTAGACACACAAAATCAGTATTGGCTAATGTCACCATTAAGTCAGCTTTTGTTGAAGAAATCTTAAAGCCCCAAGAAGGGGATATAGTAGTCCAAGAAATGTGTGAAAAGACAGGGGTTAGTAAAGCTTTGGATGGGACTATTCGATTCCAAGGAAGACTTGTAGTTCCCTCGAGTTTGAGAAAAGCACTACTACAAGAAGCCCATCAATCCAAATTTTCTATACACCCTGGAGGAACAAAAATGTACCAAGATTTAAAAAGAAACTTCTTATGGGAAGGTATGAAGAGAGATATCGGGGAATGTGTGGCTAAGTGCTTAAATTGCTAACAAGTGAAGGCTAAACATCAAAGACCAACAGGATTACTACAAAACCTAGAACTGCCATAATGGAAATGAGAACATATCACATTGGACTTTGTTGTAGGGTTATCAAGAACCTGGACAAGTCATGATATGATATGATTTGGGTAATAGTTGACAGGCCAACTAAGTCAGTACACTTCATTCCCATCAAACAAAACCAATATGTCTACAGTTTAGCCCAGTTATATGTAAGAGAGATAGTTATTCTTCATGGGGTCCCACTTTCCATCATCTCTAATAGAGATGGAAGGTTTACCTCTAGAAGTTGGAAGAGCGTGCAACAAGCATTGGGGAAATCATTAAAGTTTAGTACAGCTTTTCATCCCCAAATGGATGGTCAGTTAGAAAGGACCATTCAAACCTTAGAAGATATGTTAGCCCATACACTAGACTGGAGAGGAAGTTGGGATGAACATCTTCCACTGCTGGAGTTCATATATAATAACCTGTTGGGATGAAGTGGGAGAGAGGAAATTGATAAAATCAGAACTAGTGGAACAATGTACAGACAAGGTGAGAATAATAAAGAAAAGATTGTTGGCTACTCATAATGGTAAAAAAAAATTATGCAGATAAAAGAAGTCGGACTCAGGAATTCAAAGTAGGTGACCACATGTTTTTAAAGGTTTCACTAGCTAAGGGAGTAAGGAGGTTCGAAAGTAAGGGAAAAATCAGTCCAAAGTATATTAGTGCTTTTGAAATTCTAGAAAGGCTTGGTCTGGAAGCTTACAAATTAGACCTACCACCCCAACTCTCAGAGGTACACAATGTATTTCACGTATCCAAGTTACGAAAATACATTCTAGATGAGACTCATTTCCTTCAAAGGATACCGGAAGTGTTAAATACATATTTAACCTTTAAAGAAAGGGCAATCTGGATCTTGGACAGGAAAGAGCAACAATTGAGGACCAAATCTATCCCTTTAGTCAAGGTATTGTGGCAACATCATACGGTCGAGGAAGCCACCTATGAATTAGAAGAGGAAATGAAAAAGTTGTATCCTAGTCTATTTGAGTAATTATAAATTAGAAATTTTGAGGATGGAATTTTTGTAAGGTAGGCAGATTGTAACACCCCTAACTTTTGTAAGGAGATTGAATAAATAATGAAATTAAAAATTTTAAGAAAAATCAGGCTAAAATATTAGGGTTATTAAAAATTCACTTCTCATAGAAGTAGAATCAAGGTATAAGGCATGTATAATTGAAAACATAGTCGACAAACCAATCAGAATGATTGTAAATACAACAAATTTCAAGTCCAGATGAAAAATCCTTATTTTTCTCTATTTTTATGAATAAATGGGTAAAATAGTAATTTTACTCATAACCGAGACCTAAGACAACAATATGTAGAATGTAATCAGAAATACAATTCCAACGCCACTAAATACACTCAATTCCGAGTTTGGGAGAATAAAACAAAATTTTCTCCACAAAAGGGCAAAATAGTCTGTTCACACCTCCGTGGGGCCCACAAGGGGCCCACAAATGAATCCAACAGCTACAAAACATGTAATCATGAGTCAAACCACTACCACTTATGAGTGGAGAAGGAGGTTAGTGGGAATCCAATGACAATTTAATAATAAAAAGAAATGAAACATGATAATTACAAATAATCATGAAAAAATTCAAAAAACCTATAAATACCCCATAAAAGTTCCCAAAATTTTCCTAAAAATCCCTTACGAGGTGCCCTAAACTCTCCTAAAATTTTAGCTCCATAATCCTTCCCCATCTTCCCCAATTCTCTCTTCTCTTCCCTCATGTTTTTTTTCTCTATACGATCATCTGTAGATGCACCTAGCACTCTAGCCTCATTATAGACGTCGGGCGCGTCAATTGACGTGTTGTCCCCATTGAGCCAAGGTTTCCTCCTAAGAAACCCTATTTGAATTTTCCATCCAATTTCATCCTTTAGAATTAGATCTCCACCATAGGATTTGTTTGGGCTAAGGAAATCTACAAAAGCCCTAAGAAATTTGGATGATCCGCCTCTTTGATAGTTGAAAAACTCAAAAAGAAAAAAAGCACGGTACTAGGTACTGTCTCTAGCAATCAATACTGGTTAGTTTGGCCAATTTGGCCATTAAAAGTTGATCTGTGCCCCATATTTTCCAGTTTTCTTTGGCAATGGCAACGGAGAAATCCTTGGCTGTATATATATTTTGGCTTTCTTCCTCTTCATTAGCCAATCCAAGTAGGTGGCAACTCCCACTTCCCCTTTCATTCTAGTATTACCCTTGTGTTTTCTGGCCTCCAAGAGATCTCCCCGCCCGTTGATTAGTTGGGAATGACTGATCTGGCAACAGAGCTAAGATCCCGCATCTTGGATGGCTCAAATGCAACTTCTAAGCATTGGATAGATTCTAAACTGATGGATGGATTTAGGAGGTCCCAAAATCCTAAGGACCATGATCATAGTAAAATTCTAAATACCTAGATCAATTAATTAAACATAAATAGTAAGATCAATATCAGCCCTTAAAACGAGCTGAAATCTTAAAATCCAAATTCTGATCTCAATTTAACTCCAAATTGAGATTGAAAAGTTGAGTTGGATTCTTCATGATGAGTAGAACCTATTGAACTTAGAAAATTTATGTTTTGATGCATGAAAATTTTTATTAATAAAGAAAAGTATTACTAATTCCTATGATTAGTGAAATTTAGAATGATTAAACTCTATAATTCTAATCCACTAATGATCTTGTGATTTTGAAACATGGAATCAATGGTTAGAAGTGATTGATCTATGTTTAATTAAGAGATCTAGCCTTAAAAGTAGTAAAATCCATAAAAATGAATGGTAATCTCCTTAATAAATTTGGTCAAGGATGATTGGATAGTGTGGATGTATTTGGATGATGATATAAAGTTAATATCATATGGATTGATGGACTTGATGATGATAATTTGGGATAGATTTAGATCTATGCCCTTAAATTAGATAAAATGACTTAAGATCTTCTTGATTGGTTGGATCAAGAAGGATTAGATCATTTGATGAGATGCATCAATGATCTAGTGATGAAATCACAATAATAAAATGATTACATCTAAAGGAAAATAAAAGATCAAGATCTAAACCCTAAAAGGGATGAAAATTGAATAGAAATCAACTATGACCGTTGGATCATGATGAACAATTATGGCATGTTAAATTTTCATTTGAATTATTGAATGTTATTATAATTGTCTTTTTATTGCTTAGTAGATTTAATTGCTAGATTTATTTATGCTTTAATGCTTATGTTATAAAAATTACATTGAAAATGTAATTAAATGAAAAATAGAGTTGAAGGACATTTACGTAGAATGAATGACATGGACTTAATGGTAGTAAGGGCTACAGTTAGTAGGACAATATAATGAATATCATTTCCTTGGCCCAAATTAGGAGAATAATAAAACTCCATGAATGACATTGTAAATGTTCCTGAATTTAATTAAAATCAATTAGAAAGAGTACTTGAGGTTAAAATGCTGATAAGAACCTTATAAAAGGTTGAGCTAAGGTCACTCTAGTAAATGCTGAACATGGTGGTCAAGGGGGTTCTCTAATAGAGCCTCGCTCTTCACCTACCTTCCTTTAATGTTTGTGAGGTCTAAACTCCTCCTTACATGAGGATTGAAGTAGCCACATTGTGTTCAACCATTCAGCTAGTAAGCCTTAGCCAATTAGAAATAAGAGGAGCTGTTTAGACTTAGGATGGATTAAGCTAGCTTCAATCAGTAAAACATTAACTGGTTGAATAATCACAATAAGAGTATAAAAGGTTAGTAAATTATCTAATCCTAATAAAAATTGTAAGTAAGATAAGGATGATCAAACAAGATCCATAGGATCTTGAATGATCAAGAACAATAAGAGTTCTAATATTGTATTTTATTATGTATCTATGTATGTATGTATGTTGTAGAAAAATCTAGATGGAGAATCCAAACCCTTGATCAAACATGATTCAAGGAAAATTACGACATCCCTTATAGGAATACATGAAGAACGAATACTTGTATAAAGGAATCACTTTATATGTATGGTTTGATAGATGTATGAATCAAGACCATGATGGACAATATGGAGTGAATACCACTTGAGATGTATGAATCAAGACCATGATACCACTTTGAGGTAGCTAGATGTACAAGAATGTATTAAGGATTCATGTGTATACATACATGATCTTCTAGCTAGAATCATAGACCATTATGATATAAGTATACTTGGTGCCTTAGAATAATAATGATGCAATCAAATGATCTAACCCCATGATCCAATTCAATTGGTCCAATCTAATGATCTAATCAAATGATGAGAAATTAATGCGATGTGTAGACTAAGGAAACCCTATGAATATGACATAGAAAATATTCCAGCCTTAGTTAAATAGAGACATCATCTGATATGTATAATGTATTTTACATACAAGTATGGTAGCTTGTGATTTTGTTTTACACAACCATAGGACTGGGGATGCTATGCTAAGGAAGTTATGAGGGTTTGGCCACCTAGTTCCTGAAATTTATATGATGGATACCATGCCCAAAGAGGGGCTAAATGTTGGGTTGGGCAATCATGGGAAGGCTGCCACTATGACAGCCATGATCCTCGCCCATGTAGGCGTGGATTTTGTTATTTTCACAGTTGGTATCAGCGGATTATTATGTAGTTATCCGAGCACGCTGTACTAATTTAGACTGTGGCATAGTATCCTTGAGTATTTTGTATTGTGATGCACATATGATAGGCATAGTGTAATGCCATGGCATGATGAGATGCCACTACATGAGTTCTTGGAAAGAAAATCCCCGTAGGAGAATTGGCTGAATATTGATCTCCTAAGTGGGAGTATAGCCTGGGGAAGGAACAAATTTTGAGCACTTTCACTATTTTAATGGATTTACCCTGTACTACATAAATAATGTATATACTCTATGTTGAGATAATCCATAAGTAGATAACCATGATAGAATAATGACTGAGGTATGTATTCTTATATTAGTGAAGTAGTATATTTTTGTATCCCCTACCATGCATAGCTTGCTGAGATATTGTACATGCTTGAATGTTTACAATATCTCAAATATAGGTAAGGAGACTTAAGGAAGTAAAGCTTGAAGACTTAGAAGCTGCAAGATTGATCAAGGTATTTCCCTTGAAGATTGTGTAATCTGGTTATGTATGTACTTTGTAATTTGGATTGTATTTGGAAAATGGATTTTACTTGTAATACAAGGGCTATGTAAAACTGAACTACTAGATGATTTCTGGTGTTCAATAAAATTTTATTTTATACAAAATGTCTATGTGTATTATGTACATTGAGGTGAGACTTGGGTTTTGTTATGAAAGAATTTAAAAGAAAAGAATTTCCACTGCATTGTTTGTGAATTTTGTTTTTACCATTAAGAGCCCTGCCTTTGAAAAATGTATTACAAAATGTGTTACAAAAACCTAGGTTGTCATAGCTCCTAAGGGTAGTTATGAATTTTTCTTTCTCATGGGGTCTTTGGGTATGTGAACTTAAAACCTAATTCAAATTATACCTTAGTGTTTAGGATAGGATAGGAAACTGACCCTATCCTCTCCCATTCAAAGCACCTGACATGTGGCTCATTTGCATTTCTAATTTAGTAATATATTGAGAATTAACATTTTTGCTCTAACTACTCTCATTGATGGCTTGTCAAGTTTCATGCTGATGTTTTAAAGTTTTCTTCATAAATGAATGCATAGTTTCCTTGAATGTGGGCTTCTTTGGTTGTTAAGGAAGTTAAAATCTAGGTGGTTGCTATGGGACTAAAGTCCTATTTGAAAGTGTTGTGCAAGGTGGTTCATAGATTGACCTCCTTGGTAATTGTTCTTAGACCAAGAAAAATTAGGATGCCTAGCCCATCCTAGATTATAGGTCTTAGAATAAGGATTGTTGCTAGGAGTGTGATATGCATTCATTCCATTTGCCTAGTCTAAAAAATATTTTATGTATACTCTATTAGATGGATAAGTTGATGTTAAATTTGTTAGGCTAGAAAAACTAGCACAAAACTCTTGTGGACATTTAGTAGATGCATTAATGGCCATTATAGCATCTAGTTTGCCAGTCATTGTCTGGAACACATTTTCCACCTTTTTCATTCTTCCATCCAAGAAGTTGAGCTTATATATTTGAGGTCACTCTTATTTCACACATGCCTCCTTTCTTTTAAGGCTGGGTATTTCTGTCTCTCCTATTGGAAAAGTCTCATTGCTTAGAATTGTCAGTTAAAGATTACAAAAATTCTGAGGACCCCTTTTTTTCAACATGAGGGCCACTCCACTAGCTGCATCAACAATATGTCTATTTTGAGTGTTAGTGCCTCATAGAAGTAGTGAACTTGTTGTCGTTTTTCAAATCCATGGTGAGGGCACTTTACAGCAAATCATCCTACCTTTCCCATCATTCATAATATTGTTCATCATCTCTTTGGTGGAAATTGATAATCTCCCTATGAAGGGCATTAGTCTTATGGATAGGGAAGAATCTATTCAAAAACTTTTTAAACAACTAGTCCTGTGTAGAAATGGAATTGACCTTTAAAGAATTTAGCAATAATTTGAAAGTAGCACAAATATTCTAAGACATTTCAGAATTTGAAAGTAGCAGAAATATCAAGGAATTCCTTAATATGTAGGTATCTCTCTCAACCATAAAATGTTGGGAGCAACTCTATGACTCCAAGTTTATGTTCAAAGTGGTCTACATTGGTGGGTGATAAGGTGATGCAAGATGGATTATTTAGTTCGAGTGGTGCAATGAAAATCTTCAATGGCCCTATGCTTAGCTACTGCTAGTGGGTCCGCCATGGGGTTAGGAATTTGATTTCTTACCTATTGCCTTTGGGTTCAATCAATCTTAGGGTCTAATGGTACTAACTCAGTATTTTGAGATCGACGACCTTACATACATATTAATGAAAAACCTATTTAAATGATGCAAGCTAACTCTAAATGTAACTTCCAACTCTATATGATTCACAATCAATCCTATTGGTTTACTATGGAGTTTTTTTGATAATCTTTGTTAATCTATGGGATGGTATTTTTAAACATAGATCTAGATAGCTCCTCCTTTTATCTAGGCTTCACAATTCTCATAAAAGGAGGCATTTAGACCTCAACAATGACAACTAAAGAGGTGAGAAAGAATTTTTGATACCCACTATGACCACATTGCTTACCACCGGAGTGACAATAGATGTCCTCCTTCTAAAAGGATCCTATAAGCTTGAAACCCGCAATCTCTTGCTAGTTGATTTTAAATTAATCTTTAAGGGCTAGGATTGCAAAGATAGAATGAATTGATTTAGACTACTTAGGTGGGCCAAGGGTCTAGTGATGGAATCTAATCCTTATCTTATGAGGGTTCCTATGGGGCGCTTACTATCAATGTGTTCCATCCACCACAAAGCAATAAATGTGCAATGCAATACAAAGAAAGGGAAACTAATGCCTACTTATATTCAATCTAATAAAGTAAACTTTGTTAAATAGGTGCAATCTAACACAACAAACCTAAATAAGATGCAACATAAATAATGAATGACCCTAAACTATATGAATTATACTACCAACCTATATGCAAATTACACTAAATGCAACCACACTAAGAAAAGAAACAAAAGTGAGATAAGCATATAGTAGGGCTCCTGATTAAGATCAAGTATGGGCCACCATACCCCACACTTGGCCTATATTATTACAATCCATTTAAATTTAAATAAATAATTGCAAATTACAATGGAGTATTACCATAAGTTCACTCAAAAACCTAATCTAAGAAAGCAAGAAAATCCTAATTAATTTGATGAAGATTTGGCCGACATGATTGCCACTGTTCCTTTTTCCAATTTCCCTTCATACAAAATAAAGAAATATATTCAATTTTTGAGGAATTAGCAAAATATGTAAGAATGATTCTAGAATCCTAATCTAATTCAATGTAAGACTATGACTAGAGATAAACAACCTAAATAAAGATCCAACCACAAATAAGTTGTGATTCCCTAATAGCAGTGTCAAAAACTTGTTGTAGGTTTACTATTACTCACAAGTGCCCAAATCAATGTAGTAATTTGCAGGCGAGAGAGGTCAATCTCCCAAGAAATCTCATAGACTTTTTAATTGATTGGATCTTACTTAAGTTGCTTGTCTTAGCTAAAGAAAGAGGATTTTGATTAAACTAGGAATCTAAACAACATGTATAAAATTAGAAACATGAGCTAAAGGAAACTTTCTAAAAATGAAGTTATTTAATGGAATTAGAAACCTTCCTAACTAACATGCTTTCAATAAAAGTAACTAATGCAAAACTAGAATGAGTTAATCTCGGAAACTTATTCTAATTAAACTTATTAAAAATGAAAATTTACCAAACTAACACTTTCCTAATCATAAAACATTCTAAACTAAATTAGAAACTTTCTAAACTAACCTAAGATGCAACATAAGTAACTATTGAAATCTAAGCTTAACCTATGCAAAGAATCAACCAACAATGTAGGCATGAAATTCAATCACCATGCACATGACCATGAAAGTGTGTACATGGTTCATGGTGCGAAAGATGGCCAAAAATTATAAATTAAAATCTAAATAACATGAAAAATAATCAAAGAATTTACCAAACTAACTAAAAAGCTAAATGGTTTACTAATATTTCAAGCAAAAAAAGCGTATGGACTGTTGGACATTGCACATGAAACATGAGATGAAAATTTCCAACAACATGATGTATATCAAACTCAAATCAAGTAAGGCATGGAAAGAAACTTAGTAAGCACTTTACAAGGAATATAACAGTGAAGAATTGAAGTAATTTACTACTGGAATGGAACAATAGCCATGTTCCTCCAATAAATTTATTGATTGACTTGAAAAGTACATTAAAATTGGTGCACATCTACGTAGAGAACAAGGCTAGAAATTGTGCACTTTTATAAGGCCTAGAACTTGACTCAAAGTAAGAATCCAAGAGAATGAAAGTAGGAAAGAACATGAAAATGGAAGTAAAGAACATGCAAAATAGACCTAGATCTAAGCTAGAATAAGGCAAAGAAGAAGGGGAATAGGAAGGATCGAAGCTACTATTTTCTTGGCTATCACTACAAGAGAAAATATAACTTAGATCATGAAGAACTAAGCAAGAAAAACAAGAGAGATATAAGCAAAGATCAAGGAATGACCAACTAAGTTCTATGCATATGGAAGTAAAGTAAAGGACCAAAGAAGTAAACAAGAAAGAAAAGCAACAAAGTAAGGTAATGAAAGTAAATAATAAAGTACCAGCCTAGAATTGAAGTGTAAGAAGAAAGGAGAACACTTGAATGAGGAATGCTTAGAAAACCAAAGAGAGGCAGCCAATGGAAGGAGGCATGGAAATCCTATGGGTATTTGTAGATGTTCTTCTAAAAGAGATCTAAGGGTAAAGGAAAGAAAAGGTAGAAGCTACAAAAGTTAAGATATCTGTTTAGTGTTTAATTTTGGCCAAAAGACCGCTAGTTTAGCATTTAATTAGATCATCTAACTCATCAACTTGATGATTTTTAGATAAAATATGAAAATTAGCTCAAATTGTCCATCTAACTATAAATTTTCAAAATTAACAATTAGATGATCATTTGAGTTAAGTAGATACTTAATGTATGGTTAGATGTCTCTAATATAGACTTTTGTTTTGCAGATCAATCCGACCGTGGCTTGGATGGTTCATATTGAAATTCAAACGTGCAAATGAGTCAAGAGAGCAATGAATGGACCAAATCTCTAATAAAGAAAAATTTGAAGGTTTCCTAATAGAAGAAGAGTCCTAATAAGGAGAGGACTATGGATGGGATTATGGGAGGAAGAGGAGGTTTCCTAATAGGAAACTAACTATTAAGGATAACAAAAGAGGGAAAGTATCATAAAGAGAGAACCAATAGATTCTTAGGCAAGTTTTATTTTAGCTTTTCTTTAGTTTCCTTTAATTGTCACTTTGTTTTTAGTTTTTCAGTTCTAGTCAATTTGTGTTCACCATTCTTTTTCCCATCTCTCTTCTTTCCTTCTCTCAATCTCCATCTCTCCTGTTTCTGTTTTTCTTCACACATATTTCTTTCAACTTCTGTCACTTGCATCTCTATTCTCTTCCCCTCCCAAGCACCAACATACAATAGTCTCACACCCCATCTCTTTCTTTCTTATTTTCTCGTTCTCCTAGTTTCTTTCTTTTTCTTCCCAGTGACAACCAGCTCTAGGTCACATCTCCTCTCCAACCCAAAACCAGTACTGGCCTCGACTTTTACCTAGCTGTTCACCAATCCACCTTACCTGCTCCCAATTCTCTCAGTCTCTCTTCCTCTATCGCACAGTCTAATTTCTCCACCCCTAGGAACCCAACACCCCCTTCTCTACCATTGGCCATTTCACCAACCCCATCTCCCCCTTTATTTGTCGCTTATCTCTTATACTCATCTCTGCTCTCACCCTACCAACCTCTCTCTTTCACTGGTGGACAAACCCCGTCCCACATTTGCTCCACCTACTTTACTACCCATCGTCTGCCTGAACTAGAGCAGCTAACCCCTCCTATATTTTCTAGTTCTATCGACTCTCTCTGCTCCACTGGACTTTGCAGCTATCCCTCCACTGAACCAGTGACCCGATGCCCAGATCTTCTCGTATCCACCACATTAGATCTGCTTCCTTGTCCATCAGTGTTCTCCACCATCCCCACACCTCTGCCAAACGACGTCACCAACCCTTTTTTTTTTTCTCATCTCTATTCCCACTTAATCCACCACACAGAACGACACCTCAGAGCAGGCCTCATAGTACCTCTACCATTCCACTAGCAATCTAAGCCAACCATTGCCATGATGTTGTTGGTCCAGCATCACACCAGCAACTGGCACCATAGTTTTCCACTAGCCACACTCCCTTTCCACCTACCAGTGCACAGACTGGCATCTCCCTTTCCATTGTCCCCACTTCCGGCATCTGCTTTGTTATCTAGCCATCTTTATTCTACCTGAGCAACACTGCACTAGACCTTAGCTTCCTCTATTCCTCAATCCTCCAACTTCTCTAGTAAACCTTCTTCTCCCCTATTTTTTTTCTATAAAAAGTTTAAGGAACTTCCAAGAAAAATTCTTGTTTTGCCCTTAGTAAAAAAATTCTATTTACATTTTTTGTCCTTATTTGCATTCTATTTTATTCCCATTCTATTATCTGCATTATGTGTTATTCTCAATTAATCTAGGAACTGTTTTATCTATTTGTGTTTAACTGAATCAACGATTCTGGTTTAATTTTAGGATTTCTTCAATTACTCATCCATTTCAATTCAAATTTTTAATTAACTTTCAAATATAGGTTATAGGAAAATTTAAAGCATTTTTATTGTTCTTGATCTTCAATCTGAGAATCTAAACTCTGATCTAAGCTGTTCAATCTCCAGTTTTTATCTAGTGCAAATCTCTCAATTTTTTTATAGTTTGCCTAATCCCTCTGGAGGATCATTAATCAGAAGCATCAAAAATAGGTTGATGAAGGCTGAACATGATTTAGGAGACTAGATCTATAGAATTTGAGATAAGCAATCTAGGGAAGTGAAATTTTCTTAATTTTTTTAGTTAAATTTATGTTTTCTTTGTATTAGACCATTGTAATTTCATTGATTAAACACATCTAAAGCCTGATTTATCTTTCTGTCATTTATTATTATTATTTAATTTCAATTTGTGAAGAATTAAATTTTCTAAAAAATCCAAATTCTTAAAGCGTGTCCTTGTGGGATCAACCCATACTTGCGCAGGCTATACTATAATAGCTTGTGCACTTGCAGTTAAACAACAATGTCAAAGTGACAAGTGAGGTGGTGGAATGGAAATAAGAATGGAGGTGGAATTCTAGGGCAACCAAAGAGGAAATAATGTGGAGGCAAGGTGGGAGAAGTGGCCTCTCTACCTTGCTCCCATGTGTGGATATCCCAAGGAGGTCAGGTGGCAAGTAACATAAAGAGAGAGAGAGAGAGAGAGAGAGAGAGAGAGAGAGAGAGAGAGAGAGAGAGAGAGAGAGAGAGAGAGAGAGAGAGAGAGAGAGAGAGAGAGAGAGAGAGAGAGAGAGAGAGAGAGAGAGAGAGAGAGAGAGAGAGAGAGAGAGAGAGAGAGAGAGGTGGGGAAAGAGGAATGAAGATAAGAAGGAAGGAGGAGTTGGTGGCGTGGGTGCAATTAGAAGGGGAGTCTCCTTTTGATTTTAGGATAGTGGCATGGAACTCCCCTCCTCAAGGGTGTTTCACATGGAATTGAAAGAAAGGGAGAGAAGAAAGAGGGAGGAAGGAGAGGAAAAGAGAGAAAATGATAAGGAAAGTGACTTACTTTATCTCTTGATTGGTCCACCTATGCATATCTTACAAAAATCCTTCTAATTACCCTTTGAAATCCAATTTTAGAATGCAAATAATTGCTTGAAGCCTTCATCCAATAGTGTAATTCCATGTGGTATTGGATAAGTTGGCTTGGTGGCTCACTTTCATCGCTCCTTTGACTTAGCCTAATTGGCTTCGAGACTTGAATGGCTTGCATGGCTAACTTAGGTTTCCTTGTTAAACCAGGAAATCTCATTCATGGCTCCAATTCTCATGCAAAGGTGATGGAATTGTATGGCTTTTGTATGGGACAATTTTAGTTACCTTTGATGCTTTCAATTCCTTCCTTGTTTTCCTTAAGATGATCTTGAACATTGATTTAGCTTTGAAATCTTGAAATTTAGGTCTTTGGCCTTCTTTTGATCTTGTTCATCAAATCTTATCTTTCTTGATCTCAGCCATTGGTTCAATTTCTCCACACCTACAAAAGAGTAAAAAATAATTAAATCCTAAAAAATTATGATTATTCACATACTTACTTTGGATTAGCTCCTGAACCTACAAAATATCAAACTTTTGAATTATTGTGTTAGAAATGTGTGTATTATAAAATTTTGAAAAAAATGATAGAACAATACCTATAATTTATAGCACATGGACTACTAATTAGGTACCTTTTACACAAAATTGAATACTTATCATTCATCACCTTAGTAGTTGCAAGCAAGCCCCATTGCATGCTTAGGTCTTGCGTGCACAATCCAATGTTTCTCTCTTTCATTGCACCTTGCTTCCTTGGGCATAAGTTTCTTGCATTCTTTACATTTTACACTCCTTAGGTTTTTATATAACCCTTAGCCATCTCCCTTGTGTCACCTTTCCTTGTTATTTATTTGCATGCACAATAATCCTCATCTCAAATTGCACACATTCCCTTCTCCCTCATCTCTTCTACACATTACACTCTTGCACACACTTTCAACCCATAGACTAGCACATATGACCATTTCCCCCTTCCATCTTAACCATACACCATAGTCATTACACACATAACATCTCTTCCTTTCACCCTTGAATCATAGGTACACCCTCCCTTCTCACACTTCCTTACGCACACTCTAGTCTTCGTCACCACTCTGTATCACATGTACCAACTCTTCCCTCCGCTAATTTTCTTGCATAATTCCCTCTTGCATTCCCTCTTGTTTTATTTTCCTTTGGGATATGGGAGTACAAGGTAAAAGAAGAGAATCCTTATGCCCTTCCATGGAAGCCAAGAATTCCTTCCGTTCCTAAAAGTATGGTTGAGGAAACCAAATTATTTCATAAATCCATCCAAGTTACCTAGTTGGAGGCATTGTGTTGAGGAGGAGTACTTGAAGTACCTAGTTCCATCATCATTTCCTAAGGCAGAAATTGGTGAGTCTTAAGCCAAGAGCCACTATCTCCATTCTATTTTTTATTGTTTTCTTCTAGTTCAGTCTTAAGGTAGGAAGCCTCTTCTATAGCTAACCCTTCCTTAATATGAATGACCTCTACAATTCTCTTTGCTAACTCCTAAAAGCTACCCTCTATTATACAGTATCTAGCAAAAGAGAAGCAACATTTTTTTATGCTTTCACTCCATTTCTACTTTTCTTCTTATGAGGGTGGTGGTCTTTTAAGAAAGATGTTAAGTGCCTCCTTTTCTTGAATGCCCTAGAACTTCATTCCTAAGGATCATTGGAAAGGAACTTGACTTTTAGTTTGTGGCATGTTGGGTTAAAGATGAGAGTAACATGGTGATAACTTAGTGGAACATGGGTTGAAGAGAAGTGTACAAGTCATTGAATGACGCAATAAGAAGACTATAAAGTAGAATTCAAGCATGGGAAAAGAAGACGACATATAAATAGACTAGTTGGGTGAGACAACTAAGGACTCCTATAATGGATACTTCAAAAGGAAGTTTTAATGGCTTTATGTTTATTCTTTCTTCACCTTGCTTATGTATCAATTCCTTGTAAACATTCCCTTAATGAATGTTTCTTTTTATTCATAGGTAGTTTACTTTCTTACTTGATTTATTTCCTTAGTTATTTTCCTTGCTTATTTTCTTGTTCTAATATAGTCTTTACTTTCTTTGATTGGTTAGGTTAAAGTTAGAATAACTTAAATCTTAATTAAAATCCCTGACAAAGTCCTCATGGGATGACTTTGCTAGTTTATAATGTAATAGAACCATGAACTTGTAATAATTATTAGAGCACATCAAGTTTTTAGGATTTTCCTCTTTTTAGCCTTTTTTATGTTCATCTATTGACTTGTTTTGTTCATACATGAGAAAAAAGGTTTACTAAAATGGATCAAGGGGTTAACTTACAAAATAATAGCAACTTAGGGGGTTTACTAGCAAAAGATAGTAACTTAGAGGTGACTAAAGGCTCTGGGTTTAATAAGGATAGCCTCTGTCATTTACTAAGTTTCATATGGCTTGAATTGATTATAAACTTTAGTGATATATTATCACATCCTGGTTTTCCAAAAATAATATTTGAAATTTTTTTATTTTGAAAACAAGTTGGAAAATTATAATATTTATATACATTTGAAAATGCCTACCTTCAAACCAAATGTCACATGTGAAAACTTCTCACATACATTAATGTAAGGAAAATGAACTAAATCAATTTTCTTTGCCACAGATCCACTAGTCATAATTTAAATTACTAAATGGAACGCACTTATATAAATTGTCTATATGGTTTAAAAAATAATGAGTATCAACCTTAAACTTTAACATAGTTTAATGTAAAAATTTAACTACTAATATAGTCAACTACTCTCTTTCTCTCATGTACATCCAAAGTGCGAGGCAAATCTCTCAACTATAGAAACACCTCCTCTCTTACTCCTGATCTCATCGATGTCTCACCTGGAATGGTAGTACAGTAGTGAGCATAAATGCTTACCTTGGAAGAAAAATAATACTATTGTCCTTCAAATTTTAAATAGGTAAAAAATGAGAATGCATAGGTAAATAGCATTAACAATCTACATACTAAGTTCAGTTTAACTTGTGCATGTGGAATTTATAATAAAGCATGTATTTTTACAAGTATGCTGAAAAGGGACAATTACCTCAATTTAGAATAATTAACAAGGTCCTAGGAAATGTTCAAATAATAGTTTAAATCTAATTCTCATTCAAAACCTCAGATGATAAATCCTCGACAATGAAAAACACGACAAATCATACAAATACCCACATGTATCACATGGGGGACAATTTAGTCCTGTCGGGAGGACATTGGCACACTTGTCCTACCTGCAGAGACCTTCTATGTGTGTCCAAAGCTCTTGGACCATCAACAACACATCTCACAATGTCCAACTCTCTTGGACATCAAACACATCTCCCATACTGTCCAACTTTCCTGGACATTAATCACACCTCCCATACTATCCAACTCTCTTATACATCAATCACACCTCCCATTTTGTCCAACTCTCCTGGACATCAAGCACACCTCCCATACTGTTGAACTCTCTTGGACATCAATAGGCCTTATAGCTATCAATGAGCACATGCGTTAGGGTGTATCTACTGGAGTCAATGTCGAGCAACTTGTCCTTTAATAAAAAGTCAAAATCTCTTAGGTCTTACAGAATCTCTAAGAGTGCTAGCCTTGAAAACTCCAATTAAAAGTTAAATCAATTTCTAAACCAAGTATAACCTGAATATAGAAAGTTTGAGTTTTCATACAAACTCATGCATAAATAAGCATTCTCAAATGATTTCAAGGTGTAATGTTTTCATACATGGTGTCATGATTCATGCATCCTCAACAACAAAAGCATGTCCTACAAATAATAAATTCATAGCCATTTTCCACATGTTCTCATTTCATACTTATAGTTAAGAGCAAGTCTAAAAGAAATAGCATGAATCTAAATATTACATGTTTTCCCACACTTCCATGTGCAATCATAAATGATGACAATTTGGAATTATCAATGAACGCATACAA
Source organism: Warburgia ugandensis (assembly GCA_035236585.1). Classification (NCBI taxonomy): domain Eukaryota; kingdom Viridiplantae; phylum Streptophyta; class Magnoliopsida; order Canellales; family Canellaceae; genus Warburgia; species Warburgia ugandensis. Next base: position 38,386,887 of record CP141134.1, on the reverse strand, counting down.
TTCAAGTAAACATAGTATATGACACAAAAACAAATTTTGGTTGGTTCACATACATACATTAGTGAACTTTAATCCATGCCACTACCTAAGTGTGCGTTAGAGATTTATCTTAACAAAATACTCATGCTAGTTTCTAGAGTTATGCATTAATTCATTTGGAGGTTAGGACAACTTAGTAAAGGTTCCTAGTCTTTTCTATTCTATGTATTTTTCATGTCTTCACTTTAGGATATGCATTGCTTTTGTATGGTTGTTCTTGGAGTGATTCCTTAACTCATAAAATTTTTAAGTAAAGTTTAAATATCATTAATTAGTGTTCCTTAACAACCCAACTCTTGGTTATTTCTCCTAAAGACTCATGTTATATATTGCCAAGTTTTTCATATTTCATCTCACCAATCATAAAGAGATCTATATCTAGGTATCCAATTCCTATTTTGGATAGCAGTTAACCACTCTACATTATGTCCTCAAACTTATGTCTTTTTTGTAATGGTTCCCATGGACTATTAGCTTATCATGTTCCCACTTTAAGCCTAAGACACCCTAGGTGTTCAAGTCCCCTATGCGAGCATACATTACCTTGTTAACCTTAACAATATTACATTAGTTTTAAAGTGTAAATTTTCGCAAAAAAATCAGCAGGCAATAGCTTTGAATTCATCACCATTACACTATAGGCATTTCCCTCCAATTAACCTATAAGTGGCCTGCACACGTTATCAACAATCTCCACTACACTCCAACCACAAATGGGAAAGAAATGACTATCTTACATAAACATCTTAGGAAGCCAATTTTCTATAGAAACTTGGAGAAAATTGTAGCTGTTATCCTTGCCTTATTCCTTGAATAATTCATGAATAACAACAACCTGGGTAAAGGAAACTTCAACCGTTCAAAGGTATGTTCATGAGCAATGAAAGGAAACACAAAAACTCCCTTTGTTAATTTTTACTTGACTGATTTGTGACACCCTGGGTTTTCTAAAATCTTTTTTCTTTTCTTTTTTTATATTAATAGTAAAAAATTAGTATTACAAAATAGGTGGGATCCCTGAAATAAAAATCAAATATTTAGAAATTTTACGAGGCGTGAAGGAAAAATGCTCGATAAAGAAAACCTCAAGGGTCATTTACACCCCAAAACTACAATGCTGTACGAAATCACTTTCAGACACACTAAGCATGCTTAAATACAAAATCACGAGAAATTGGGCAAACTGCAAAGAGACGATGATAATAAAAATCCGAAAGCTCTAAGGTCCATCCAAAATAACCACATCATCCATATGTAAGAATATATACACACTATACAATGGTACATGTCTAATATATCAAGATACAAATATCTAGGTAGAGCGTCAAAAGTCTGATACCAGTCCAAGGACATACACTATTATGTCTATGAATGCAAATAGTATAGTCCTTGGGTCCTCGTCTAGATCTGCACTATTCCACCTACTTTCCTCTCTGACTGGCATGCTCCAACTCTGAGGCATTGCAAAACAAAGCAATGCCTCAGTAAGCTAGGCTTGTATAGGTGGTTTACATTCAATATAAAATGATAAGAAATAACAAGATAGAAAACCTCAGATTCATACGATGAAGGATATACCAATTCCATGATATAAATAAGGCAACATAAGTCATGGTGTCACGACATGCAAAATCTGAAAAGATATGCAGATACAAGTAAGCCATAACCGAGTGAGTCTATATCTAGAGAACAACATGAATGTATATCAAAGCATCAAAACATCATACATGATTAAGCCCTATGAGTGTCTTAGGTACACTCATGGCAACGTGGGGTCAACTCTCAATACCATCTGCTTGCACCCTTTCACCCACATTGGGCACTCAGGCACTCACGAAAAAGTGCATTCTAGTCTGCTTTCACCTTTCACCCTTTCACCCACACGGGCACTCAGGCACTCAGCGCCCACACAAAGATGCGTTTCACGCCTGCTTTCACCCTTTCACCCACAAGGGCACTCAGGCTGTGATGACCTGGGTTTTCCTATGCATTTTAAATGCAAGATCTAAATTTCCTAAGGCGGGATGCATCCCTATTTGAAAACCATTTTATGAAAACCAAGCAATGTAGCAAAAAATCTTTAGTTTTGAAACACATTTTGAAAAGCCTGAGTGTCATTTGCTTTCACAACAATCAAAGTAGTTTTTGAAAAACTTCAGAAATCATAAATGTTTTTCCCCAGGTCTAACCAGTCACATCTCACAGCCCAACTGTAAATAAATACAAATACATGTCCAAAGGGTAGAGTGTTTACTTACATGTATGATTGTCTCCTTTTGATTTTTCTTGCTCGTAGCACTAATATAGGTGTCCTCTACTCGTGGATGGAACTATCCTGAAAAATGTTAAGGATAGGGTGAGTATATACTATACTCAGTAGGAGTCTAGTTTTACAATGCATGCTGTGTTTAAAATCATATGCTCTTTAAAACATGTGCATATTCGAACAATCACGTTCAATATCGATATTAAAAACCATTGTCAAATTGGAATACTGACGACTTAAGGAATCGCATAATCCAAGTCGAAAGTATCATATATATATATATCATAAACATAATGATATGCATAAGATGCTCCACTGAATCCAACTCATGGATATATGGTATGGTCGACCAACCTCATGTTATGCCATATGCAATGCAAGTAAATCCTCAAACCATAGGGCCCACTATGCCCACGACCTCGCGGCCGTGTGGTCCCTGGGTACCTGGGGACACTCGGTCATAGCCTCCAAGGGGCATATGACACATCGACCCAGTGCCGTGACACTAGTGGTAGCCCCCTGTACCACATGCAGTCGACGTAGGGACATGCCCTTTTTGGGCGTGGTACCCATTCCACCTAATAGTGGTAGAAGCTGGGAGGCCACCCCAGACCTCTCGGCATAGCGCCCATGAGCTTATTAGCCCAAATCATATATAATCAAACAAGCAAAAACCTCTTTTTCAAAACCTGTCCTCTTTGGGTTCCTCACAACTGCCTGGCCCTCACAACTGCCTACCCAGCGTCTTTTGGGCACTCCAGCGTCTTTTGGTAACCCTCAAGGACATGCAATTTTTCAAGAACTCAATGCTCACAAATCATGCAATATATGCAATTGTTTGCAAAACATGTCTATGCATAATGTATTTATCATATGTATGCTGAATTCATTTATATGCTAAACAAGTCATAAAATAAGTCATGCTAAACAAGTCATATAATTTATACTTAAAACATGCATTCAAAACAATCACGGGCTCTCTCTTTTTGGTAAAAGTCTAGTAGCGATAGAGCACCTACCTCGAAGTCTCCTGGAATCGCATCCTTCATCACTCAACCCGTCCCTGGGTCTCATTTATAAACTCCTAGATATGAATGGATACAAGGAGTCCTTATCAATTTCAATCTATTTAGACATTAGATCGCTAGATTTGCCTATTAGGGTCCATGGTCCTTGCCTAATTTATTGTCAAGCTAGATCCTATGATATGGACCTACTATTCAATAGTTAAACTCTGTAAATTGTCCTCTGATCCTAACTTTAAAGTCTCATTAGGTCCGCGTGTCCCAGCTCCCAGGACACCCGTGCATCCTGGTTGAACCGCGACCGCCTCATGTGCGTGCGTGCCCAAAGGCCGTGCCAGGGACTGCGTTTTGTACGTGCACATGCATGCTCAAGCGATGTGCTATGATGCGCATCCTGAATGGCATCACACAGACACACCTTTGGTGTAGCATGGCACGTCTCAGCTCCCAGGGCACCCCGTGCATCCTGGTTGAGCCAAGACCTGTGCCCCATGTCGCGCGTGTACCCGAAGGCCGCACCAGGGATAGTGTACGCACTATCGTATGCCTGGAACCCATCCTAGGGACCCAGTCCCAGGCACAGGTGAAGCATGGCATCCCTAGGATGCCTTTGTTCGTGCAGAGCCGGATGAAACCGATTGGGTTGTTTTCCAGCTAGGAAGACCGGCTGGAAAACTGGCTTGAAACACTAGATCCAGCACGGATCTAGCCTAAAAGGGGGAAGAACTAAGGAAAGATGGCTTACCTAGGCAGCTAGGGGGTGCCTATCACCGGTGGTAGAGCCCCGTTCTGGTAGGTATGTTTCCTTTAACGCCTGCCTGAACCCTTGGTCGCTGGAAATCGTGAAGAGGAAAAACCCCAAGGCCAAGACAGGAAAAGAGAAGAGGGGAATGGGGAGAATGGCTGGCCTGACTAGGGCCTAGCCATTGCCAAAAAACGCAGGGAAACTAGCTTGAGACGGGTTTCCAATTTTTTCCAGAAACCCCAATCCCAAAATAGCTAGAAAACTCGTGATTTGAAGAGGGGGAGATAGGGCTTTTTATAGCCTTGCTATGGCTGTTCTGCCAATGGCGGTGGCAGATTTCTCTGGAAACTAGGGTTTCTGGCAAAATCTAGAGGAAGAAGACGATGGGGTACCATTATCAAAACGCCCCTTGCGTTTTCTATCTTTTTCGTTTTTCTGTTTAAATTACAGAATTGCCCCTGATCTTTAAACGTTCGTAACTTCTTCATACGAACTCTGTTTTTGGCGTTCTTTGAGGCGTTGGATTCCATTTTTCGAGTAGAATCTAATGGTACCAAGTTCCTTGCAAATTCCTTTGTTTAATATTTTAAATAAGGTAAAACATTCAACACAGTTCTTTTCCCATAGAATGTCCAATTTTTGTTAAAAATAGCATAAATTGCTCGGGCATTACATTATTACCCCCTTAAAAGAATTTCATCCTTGAAATTCCATAAATTATCATCTTCAAGGTATTTTGTCTCTTAGATAACTTCTTGGTGAATGCATTCTCCTCTTAGGAATCAAATCAAGGCTCAACCTCAATTTATCATTTTTATTATTCCTTCTGCAAGGCCTTACCTATAAGAGCCGCTTTCGCTGCGTACTCTGATGCATACTCCCATACATGCTAGTTTAACAATACCGGTTTCTAGCTGTAATTCATCTATCTCGAAATCCTTAGATGCCTATACCTTTCTCATCATGTATAGGATAGTCTCCTCGTAGGATCATGCTTCTTTATTCATGTATAAATTACTCCATACTTCTTTGAGATCATATGATCTTATTTCTCCTATTTTATTTTGAATAGCATAGTACAATCCCTTTTTCTTCTTGTCTTTCATCTAGTGATCTCTTCATCATCCACATCTCCTTCTATTGGTTGGTTATACATCATTAGTAAGAGTCCAAAAAAATTACCTTCTTTCTATTGTGTCTAAATTTGCTTCTTATCTTTTATATTTGTCCCCAAGACACTTCAATAACTGACATGGTATCATGTGCTCTACAGCCAAACCCTTGATTAACTTCAAATTTCAACTGTCTATCGTTTTCCATATGTGACTTGATTTCCCGACCAAAGTTACATTCAAAATAAAATCAATTAGTAGCATCTTCCATCGAGGACCTTATCATATACTGAAAGTAAAATGTCCTAACTCTATATCCAGTTTCATAATTATTGAATTCATTAAATGCTTTTCTTCGTGAAGATTTTATCCAAACTCATGTCAAATGTTATGGTCGATTCATCATCATGGGTCAAATGTTCTTGTCCAGAGGCCTATCTCACTATTCACATCAATTTGTCATTAGGATTTTCGATAATGTTCCCATTTAGGCAAAGCAAAAAGTCTCTTATTCATAACCGAGTACCCTTACTAGGTCATGGTTGAATCCTTTGTCATCATCCTCTTTGTCCTTTCTTTGCTTAATGGTTTTCTTCGTAACCTTTCAGTCCAAAAGTTCTATACTCAATCCAATAGGGGTAGTCCTTAGGAAATTCCTTCAATTGATTTTTCATACTTGGTATATGCTCATAACAACTAATTATTTGTCTAAAGGCAACGTAACATTAAATCTTCACCTTATAGTGTGCTAGCCATCTCACCTTTTCTCCTTCCATACCCTATGTCAATATATCATTCAATCTTTTATTAATGCTTCACCGTCAACCATTCAGTCTTAATTGTTAGGGGGTATCATAATCATAAGTAGTGGTTTTCTCAATTCCTCAAATTTTATCTTTCAAGTGCCTCCTCATACTTAACTTGTAATAGCAGTTCTCGTTCAATAGCTATTACATCAAGTTATGCTGAAGCTGTTAATTCATCAAATTTGAAAAATACTCGGGTAAGCATGGAACATTTTCATAGACATAAAGAAAGAGAATTTATTTGATTACCTGTTGATCTCTTTCCAGATATATCTTTGTCATAAGCTCAAGGGTCTCCAAATTGATCAGTACTTATCTACCTTTCTTTTCAATCCAAGTCAACAGCATCTTTCAGACCCACAGTGATTTCTATGGTTTGTCATGGTATCTATTCAGGTTTGGAAAATTTTTGTCTCACTGGTGGAGATCACTCCTTATGTTTGCTCTTATCTCAGTTGCTACTGTCCTCATCGTACTCGTAGCTCCTTCATGATGTGACCTAATCAACTTCATGACGTGGCCTAATCAACTGACCTCATACCCTCAAATGACTTAGTTTAACAAGTACTTCTTTCAGGGACAACTTATGTCTAAATACTTATAATATTCCTCTGAGTATATAACTTTGACTACTAACTCATAGATACTAACATACTTGATTAATTAGGGTGGGATACCTTTATTTAGTCAACAATACACCAAAGGAAATGACTAATTGATGGCCTTAAAATACTTGCTCTTCCACTCTTTCTCTAAGACATCATATTGATCCTTGATCACACCCAAGTTGCGGAAAAACAAATGAACTAGTTGTTGTCCTGTCTTGTTTTCTTTTTCAATAGATCTTTATGTACTCATGTAGTGGCAAAGTAAGATATCACCAAATGTTCCTTTTTCTGGACTACAACCACTAGTGTTTCTTATACGTTAATGGAATAGTAAATATAGCCATCAAACCACTTATAGAATTTAATTTATAGTGGATCACCATTCCTCTTCGGAAATTTCTTGTTGCATAATCTCCTGAAATTCGATACTCTACTCAAAGTCTTAAACCCCATATGCTTTATCTCTATTATACTCTTTTACAATAAAATCACCAACTCCACTAGTATTATTTCTTCAAAGTTGATTGGTTTATCTTCCCACTCGATTCAAGATGAAAGATTTGTATGTATCTTCATAAGTCATGATCTTCTTCTTTTGAATATTCAATATTCATTGAATACTGGTAGTTACATCTCTATCTCTTTCTCTCTTTTCTTCAAAATCCTCATTTTTGTCTACCTAGATCAATGCTTTCATTTGAGTGGTTGCATATATTTGATCTACGCGGCAGTCAAGAGAAACTTAATACTTCCAGGAAATGTTGAAGTTTTCTAATATCATCAAAATCCTTAATTGCCTATAGCCTCAAAAAAATTCATACAATGTCTTAATGATGGCATTGACGTTTTTTGGTCATGCTATACTTCTCTTATAAGTTCATGTTAGGATCAATCTATTATTCATAGATCTATCATCCCTAATATTATCATCAAAATCTTTTGATAACTTGATCGAATTCATTTCCCTATCATATTCGTGTTATGTTTCTCTCATTCTCATAATCTATCACTTGTATACATCTTCTGATTTGCTCCATAATACTCAAATAGTTATTATTCGATAGCACTTCACACTTCATAAGACTCCAATTAAGGTATCCAAAATTAAGCTAAGCCCTTCAAGATCCATACCTTTGTGATCTAGTATGAGTCACGATTATCCCCTAGTATCATCTCGTATGCTCATCCCTATTAGATTATCATCAAAATCTTCTCAAAGTCTGTCTTTTACATCCCCTATCATACTCATAGCATATCCCTTGTGATAGTGTACTCATATTCTGATATTCTTTATGATGGTAAGATAGCCGTCTAGGTTCTTCGATGTTCTCATCTTTGGTGAGATTGATCTCTTACAGGTCAGAACTATCTACTAAATAAGTTCACTAACATCTTCCTTCATCATTCTTATCATAATATGATCCATATATGAGTTTCCCTGTTTGCACTACTTTACAATAATCCTTATTTCTTATGATTTTGATAGGATTCAAGCAATCCAATATCTAAGTATTTGCTAGACCCATCTTCTTTTTCACCTATTTGTTTATGGTGAAATGCCTTGATCATTAATATTGTAATCTTCAAATAGAAGTAGTCATCTCTACTACTGCTATTTATACTACTTCTTCTTGATTTTCTTTATTGTCTATGACCCTTGGACATGCTGGACTAGCTGTGAAACGAGAAAACCTAGGCTTTGATACCAACTGTGACGACCCGGGTTTTCCCCTGCATTTTAAATGCAAGATCTAAATTTCCTAAGGGGGGATGCATCCCCATTTGAAAACCATCTAATGCAGCAGAAAATCTTTAGTTTTAAAACTCATTTTGAAAACCTCGAGTGTCATTTGCTTACACAACAATCAAAGTAGTTTTTGAAAAACTTCAGAAATCATAAATGTTTGTCCCTCGGTCTATCCAGTCACAGCTCACAGCCCAACTGTAAATAAATACAAATACATGTCCAAAGGGTAGAGTGTTTACTTACATGTATGATTGTCTCCTTTTGATTTTTCTTGCTCATAGCACTAATATAGGTGTCCTCTACTCGTGGATGGAACTATCCTGAAAAATGTTAAGGATAGGGTGAGTATATACTATACTCAGTAGGAGTCTAGTTTTACAATGCATGCTATGTTTAAAATCATATGCTCTTTAAAACATGTGCATATTCGAACAATCATGTTCAATATCGATATTAAAAACCATTGTCAAATTGGAATACTAATGACTTAAAGAATCGCATAATCCAAGTCGAAAGTATCATATATATATCATAAACATAATGATATGCATAAGATGCTCCACTGAATCCAACTCATGGATATATGGTATGGTCGACCAACCTCATGTTATGCCATATGCAATGCAAGTAAATCCTCAAACCATAAGGCCCACTATGCCCATGACCTCGCCGCCGTGTGGTCCCCGAGTACCTGGGGACAGTCGATCATAGCCTCCAAGGGGCATATGACACATCGACCCAGTGCCGTGACACCAGTGGTAGCCCCCTGTACCACATGCAGTCGATGTAGGGACATGCCCTTTTTGGGCATGGTACCCATTCCACCTAATAGTGGTAGAGGCTGGGAGGCCACCCCAGACCTCTCGGCATAGCGCCAATGAGCTTCTTAGCCCAAATCATATAAAATCAAACAAGCAAAAATCTCTTTTTCAAAACCTGTCCTCTTTGGGTTCCTCACAACTGCCTACCCAGCGTCTTTTGGGAACTCCAACTTCTTTTGGTAACCCTCAAGGACATGCAAATTTTCAAGAACTCAATGCTTACAAATCATGCAATATATGCAATTGTTTGCAAAACATATCTATGCATAATGTATTTATCATATGCATGCTGAATTCATTTATATGCTAAACAAGTCATAAAATAAGTCATGCTAAACAAGTCATATAATTTATACTTAAAACATGCATTCAAAACAATCACGGGCTCTCTCTTTTCGTTAAAAGTCTAGTAGCGATAGAGCACCTACCTCGAAGTCTCCTGGAATCGCATCCTTCATCACTCAACCCATCCCTAGGTCTCATTTATAAACTCCTGGATATGAATGGATACAAGGAGTCCTTATCAATTTCAATCTATTTAGACATTAGATTGCTAGATCTGCCTTTTAGGGTCCATGGTCCTTGCCTAATTCATTGTCAGGCTAGATCCTATGATATGAACCTACTATTCAATAGTTAAACTCTGTAAATTGTCCTCTGATCCTAACTTTAAAGTCTCATTAGGTCTGCATGTCCCAGTTCCCAGGACACCCGTGCATCCTGGTTGAACCGCAACCGCCTCACGTGCGTGTGCGCCCAAAGGCCGTGCTAGGGATCGCGTTTTGTATGCGCACATGCATGCTCAAGCGACGCGCTATGACGTGCATCCTGCATGGCATCGCACGAACGCACCTTTCGTGTAGCATGGCGCGTCTCAACTCCCAGGGCACCCTGTGCACCCTGGTTGAGCCTAGACCAGTGCCCCATGTCGCGTGCGTACTCGAAGGTCGCACCAGGGACAGTGTACGCACTGTCGTATGCCTGAAACCTATCCCAAGGACCAAGTCCTAGGAGCAGGTGAAGCATGGCGTCCCTAGGACGCCTTTGTTCGTGCAGAGCCAGATGAAACTAGCTGGGTTGTTTTTCGGCTAGGAAGACTGGCTAGAAAACTGCCTGGAAATGCTAGATCCAGCACGGATCTAGCCTGAAAGGGGGAAGAACCAAGGAAAGACGGCTTACCTGGGCAGTTAGGGGGCTCCTATCATTGGTGGTAGAGCCCTATTTTGGTAGGTATGTTTCCTTTAACGCCTGCCTGAACCCTTGGTCGCTGGAAATCGTGAAGAGGAAAAACCCCAAGGCCAAGACGGGAAAAGAGAAGAGGGGAATGGGGAGAATGGCTGGCCTAACTAGGGCCTAGCCGTTGCCGAAAAATGCAAGGAAACTGGCTTGAGGTGGGTTTCTGATTTTTGCCGGAAACCCCAGTCCCAAAATAGCCAGAAAACTAGTGATTTGGAGAGGGGGAGATAGGGCTTTTTATAGCCTTGCTATGGCAGTGCTGTTAATGGCGGTGCCGCCATTGGCGGTGGTAGATTTCTCTGGAAACTAGGGTTTCTGGAGAAATCTAGAGGAAGAAGATGATGGGGTACCTTTAACAAAAATAGAATGTTCAATTTTTGTTAAAAATAAATTAAATTGCTCGGGCATTACACAGGCACTCAGACACTCATGGGGGAGGGGGATGCATCCTATCCCAAGCTCAATAGTCTTAATCGTCAAGGCATGGAGACTCCCGCGTATCAAACATCTCAAGAGTCAGACAATGTAATTGAAATATGCCAAAAACAATGCATAAAACATATACAAGGAAAGTAGTAAACATCTCTATAATGCATACTGAAACTGGTCTCATGCAACGTGATAGGGCATACAACCTGTGCCTCAAAGTTTCAATCACTAAGTCATGATTTGAGAAATCATGGGAAATCGCGAATGAAATCACATACCTTGATAATGCTGTACTCCAATCAGGCGCGTAGGCAATATCAAGTCTTATGCCCTGATGTACCTATCACATCATAAGTCATCATTGATTGTTAAACTCTCATTTTCATCATGACCCTTACAAATCACTCTTGATCAGTACATCCTAAGGTAGTTGCTTAGATCGATCATCAGGATCATTTTTTCTTGGCAATTCCATAAGATTTGCCCTTCAAATCTCGTAGATCATCTCATGTTTGACCTATACACCCAAGCACTAAGGCCTGATCATCCATTGATCGGCTTGATCTAAGTCATCAAATAGTATCTAGTGGTTTGACTATTAAAAAGTTACTCTAATTTATATTTTTATCTTAAATCTAGGTCCACCGACGCGCGCACGTGTCGTACCATGCGTCTCGTGCGTGGCATCCGCATGTCGCGTCGTGTGGTGTGCTTGTGTCGCACTCTCCAACACCCTCCCCTGAATGGCAGGCTGTCACAGCACGCGTCGCACCTGGCTGGGATGTGTGCCGACACGAGTGCCGTGTGTCGCGCGAGTGCTTCTCACCCTGCAAGCTTGTCGCCCTATCACGGGTGGCCGTTACCAGGGACAGTGACCGAATTAGTTCACTGTCACTAGAGATGACCACCGAAATTCGGTCACCGGCAACCCCAGGTGCTCTGTCTTTTGCAATTTTTACACCTATTTGTCTAGTTTTTCACGTACATTCCATTTTCACAAATTCCTTCATTATCTATTATTTTTTCATGATTTTTGTTATGTTTCTAAAAACCCTCACCCTACTATTTTTAGGGTTTTTCGGCATCCCTAACCATCTAATCACCCTGGAATTTTATGGGTTTGTCCCTTGCATTATCACGTTCAAGATGAATGGTCAGATCCTCATCTGACACCGTTTCATCGACTTACTCCGAGGGCAATAGTAACTCATTCAACTCACCGTTTTCTAGTGCTAAGCAAAGAAGAAATAGGGGAGGAGGGATAGAGATGGCCTACCTTAGTCATCCCATCACGTGCTAAAGGAGGAGATCAACAGTGTCCTCACATGGGAGCTTATCGTCGGGATACGGTTTTTTGGTGGCCACACGGCGGTCGGTCACCATGAATACAAAGGGTGTGGGGAGGGAAGTACATTTAAGGCACACACCCACCCCTCCCCCTTAAATGCGTTTATATATTATTATTATTATTATTATTATATACATATATATGTGATGACCAAGATTTAATGCTGGAAATCATCAGCCTGCTATTCAGACGTCCGTGGTGATTTTTTGTGGGCCCCACATGTGAAATGACAATTTTGCCCTTCTAAATAATTTCTTTTAAATACAAAATTTAAAATACTTCAGAATTTTTACTTTGATCTCCAATTTTAGTGTTTTTAGTGGCACTGGACTCCATTTTTCTAGCACATCTCAAATATTAAGGTTTTAACTCGAGATTTCATCTCTAAATTTCTCAATTTTCCAAAATTTCTAAAAATTAACTATTCTAAAATTTTAAAATAGTGACTGTTACATGATTACAGCCCCAAAACAACAGCTGGAGCTAGGCATCAACTTCCTTGCATAGGAGGTTAGAAATTCATGTTTAGCTCCAAAGATATGTTCTGGCATGAGTTCAACCAAAAACCTCTTTAAATCATCACTCATACATCCTCCATCCATTCCATGCAAGTCACATCAGTTATAAAACCATTACTAATAAAAATTTTGAAGGAAAAAAGCATGACTTCAGCATAGTATGCAGAAACTACAAATTCAGTTTTAGCAATTGCCAAGCAAATGAAATTTTAAAGTATGCATCACGTATGCCTAACATAATAGCTTAAATCTTTCTACAATTCATAAATTAGATGTAATTAGACTTTTATACAATGATATTTTAATAAAACCTAATTATAATAGATATAACATGACAATTTGAGATTTGCAGGCAAAAGATGAGATTTGCAATGAAACCCAAAACTAGAGTTTAATGGCTTGAATCATTCAAGAATACATTTATGCTAATTAAATAAATATATCCCAAGTGTTAATAGAAACCAAAATCCATATTTTACATATAAGGTTCTTAAAGCAAAGATTGATTGATTAAGCTAGAAATCAAGCTTTTTAGCATAGATTATCATACCTACTAACTTCATTGCATAAACCATCCCATAAAAACATTTTATAAGTAATTAGATAAGACCCATCTATTGTTTTCATGAATAAAATTATGTATATATCTTAAAGCTTGTCAAACTAAGATTTACCCAATAACCTAAAATCCAGAATTCCTTAGTATTCCTAGGGCATATCTCCTAACATAATGCCTTGGTAGCTTTGATTAGTTAAAAAAAAGAAATAGATAGCTAATCAAAGATAAGCCATCTAGAATTTGAAGTAAACACTAAGCATAAACATGTAGGCTTAAGAACTAAGATTCACAAAATAAGCACAAAATAAGATTTTCTAACTTACATAACATGCATATAGGTTTTGAAGGATTTAAACTAGTAGTATTCATCAAAATCCCAACTTAAAATCCCTACCTCAAAAAGGCCATGAATCCCCCATGAATTTTCCTTTATTTGAAATCCTTTCTAGCACCAGATCGATAAAGGTGTGTAGGTCTTATTGAGCTCCCCATCATGGTGCATGCTCTTCCAGCTATGAGGTGTGCTCCTCCTAGTTGCAGGCTTCTTAAATCCTTGAAAACCCCTTCTTTAGTTGATGCTAGAAGCCTCCTTCGAATCTTGTCCACATGCCTTAGTATTTGGACACCAAAACTAGTCCAAGTCAAAGGGAAAAAATACTGATTCACACATCTATTTCCTTTTTGTTGTATGTAGTTTATGGGTCACATGATCAGACCCTTATTCTTGCTCAAGATCTCTTCTTTTCCCCTTTCCTTGTTTTAGATTCAACGCACCTTTTGTTTCCTCAAATGATGGCTTCAAGATCTAAAATTTTTGTGGGTTTTCATCTCCAACATAAGCTTCATCCTTGGGGTGAAAACCAAATTTGTCCGATGTCTCCAACCTTCATCACCTGTCAGCTTCCAAGCCTTATATGTATGAGGAAGAATAGAGAAAACCTTAGTTTTTGTCTTCAAAGTTCTTAATTTACATCTTAGGGGAATTAACATGCGTTTTAAGCATGTTAACCTAGCCCCTTAAGTCCCACACGACTAAAGCATGGTGGCATGCATTTAAAACCTAGTACAATGTGGTTTCTCCTTGCTACACTCATGAAGTCAATGTTTGGTCTATTTCACTCATACCCTCTTTTTCTAAGACTTGCTAAAATTCAAAGTAGTTTCTCCACCATATTGATAGATAATTAATATCCTAAATGTACTTGTCTAAAAATTATAATGGATTAACACATTGAACCATTAAGAAACTAAGTTGAGAAAGAAGAGGCAAAATGAAAAAAAAAAAAAACCCATTTATTTGTAAATTCCATGTATTAGTTGAGAATTAAATATCATTGGTGTTACTTGTATGCTCATGTCTTTTAGATGTTTTCTCGATAGTTGACCATGATCAAGAATAATGATACGAACTAAGAATTTACACTCACTGAAAAAAGAACTTGGAATTTCATCTAAATCTCACAAGTTTAATTTTCACGGACAACTTTAGAGAAAGGACAAAATAGTGAACTAATTGCATACAAATTTGTTAGAAGCCAAAGTTCAAAAGTATATTGAATATTTGGAAATACAAATTCTCATCCTTATAAAGGAACTTTCATAATTTTTATAAAAAAAAAATTCTTGAAAATTTTCAATTTGATACATCAAAAATTAAACACCCTAACCACATACTTAAATTAAAGATTTCCCTCAATGTTTTAATATAAAAAATGGACAAGTGAAAAATTAAGTAAGGAGAAGGGTTAAAAGATAGTACCCACACTCCAGAAATGGTTCTGTGACTTGTTGATTTGAACAATTTAAAAAAATATACAATGAAGATGCAAATTACAACTATACTATGATTAAATTAGCTAACTAATCTACTTAACTAAATGTAAACTAACTACAAAGAAGTTTCTAGAAATCTCACTTCAATTCAGAATCAAATGGTAGTCTATATACATTTTTCACCCAGAAATGTATGGTAGTGATAACAATATAACATGCACGACCACGGTGAATTTAAATTTTTTGGGACCAAGTTAAGGTGACTTGGTAAAAGAACTGTCAAATTGGATATGTAGAATGCCAACATAGAAAAAGCTAAAAATGTTTCTCCTCTCTTACATCTTCATAAATGATAGGGTTAAGCTCACTCAGCATCTCCCCTAAGGATTCATCATTTTCATCTTGAGGTAAAAGATAAGTAACATCTTCTACACACCCTAGAGCTTGTTGATGATCTGCAAAAGCATCAACTGACTCTCCTCGTCATTCTGTTTTAGTAGGTAAGGATTAAAATGAACTTAAAAACTCACATTGAGAATCATCGGGTGAGGATGATAGGTTCAAATTGGGTGTGTCTTGGGCAATGAAAGGCTCAATTGTAAATGAAGGAAATAGAAGAGGTTCTACTTAGGATTTCCATTAAGAAGTGTCCATTAAGGGTTTAATATCTAATAAATCATTCACTTCATCAAACCTATCCATGTCTAAGTCAAAATAGAAATGAGCTAAGAAAGCCTCAAGAGAATCAGTGTTGGAGGACGATAGGGGCATACTCTATATCATATTCACTTCAAAATGATCTTTAGGGTGTGATTGTCTATTATTAATGACATTAATCTTAATGAATACATTTCCAAATGACAACTTCATGGTAACATCCCTATAGTCAATGACTACATTTGATGTGGCCAAGAATGGCCATCACAAGATAACTAGAATTTGACTACTAGGGTCTACTATAGATAGGATATGTAAGAGTAAAAACTCTACTAGAAATAAGAACTCATCAACCTAAAATAGAACATGATCAACCACACCACGAGGCTATCTACCAATAGTAGTGTGGTGGTAGTCTTGTTCATCTTACCTAAACCTAATTCCAAGTATATAGAATAAGGTAATAAGTTAAAACTTGACCCAAAATCAAGTAATTCCCTATCACTAGTGTGTTCCTCAATAACACATGATATAGTGGTATATCCTAGTTCTCTATATTTTGGTGGGGTTTTGTGTTGTAAGATTGAGCTTGGTTGCTCGATGAGAAAGGCTTTCTTTTGCACCTTATGTTTCAAGGGAGGGTGTAGAGATTTTTTTAAAAATTTGCATAACAAGGTATGTCTTGATTATGTTAAGTAAGGGAATATTTATATTCACATATTTAAACACTTCCATTAGCTTGTCAAAATTATTACCCTTCTTTGTATGTTCAAATGTTGAGGAAATGGAGCCTTTGGAATACAATGTGCTTCAAGAGTAGGATAAGTAGAGGGAGAAGGTGGCTGCTTCTTCCCTTTTCCCTTTCATTTCTTTACAGGGCTCACATGGTCCTCAACTTTTTTTTAGTTTTCTTGGTTAAACCTATATGATTATCTATTGTTTTTACACTCCTAATAGTAGTTATGGAATGGGTCTATTCAGGAAATATCTTCTCATTAGATGCTGTGCTAATCTCATACTAACCCTTAGGGTTGGGCATAGGTTGACCAAGAAATTTACCCTTTTCCCTCTCATTAACTATAGGAACAATTTGACCCATATGATGCTCCAACTATGCAATAGTATGTGAGTGGATCTGCATTGTTTGTTCAACATTATTTTGAAAATCCATTGAACTCTTTGTAAACAAAGTTTGGATCTCTTCTAAAGATTGTATCCTTTGTTATGAAGGATACGATTGTCATGGTACAAATTTCTATGGACTTGGTCTCTAGGGAAAGGTTGATTAGGGGGGAATAGTGAGGAACCCGATGATTCTCTCTAATTATTTTTAGACAATGAAAAGTTGGGATGCCTTGCCCATCCAAGATTATAAGTGTTAGAGTAGGGATTGTTGCTAGGAATTTTGAATACATTCATAGCATTCACTTGCACCAAAATTTTTTGAGGATAAGTAGAATTTGATGGTCATGAAGTTGTGGGATGAGTGGAACTAAAACAAATGGTATAACCTTAGACTGAGGTTGCGAAGAAGATCTATTCATCATGAATACATCTAACTACTGAGTAACATAATCTATCTTGTCCACTTTGCGGGCCAACATATCAACTTTATGATCTAAATCTGAAGTGACCTCTATCTTAAACAATCTACTTTTCTTTTGAGGCTATGGATATCTTTCTATTCTAATAGGATAGTCCCATTACTGGAAGTTCTAACATAGAATTTCCTGAAAAATTTGATCCCATGTGGTGATGGACCATATGTCTAAAGAGTTGAGCAATCCTTAGATCTGTTCCTTAATGAAATTGGAAATAGCATCAACCTAATAAAGTCATCAGAGGAATTGTGATACTTCAAATGTCAAGGAATTCCTTATCCTCCTTATCTAGCCCATAGAAAGTAGGTGGGACCCTTGGTTTCAATTCAAAGTATTTTGCATTAGTTACAAGTTGAGTTATATAGGACCAGGAGTTGTATTTGTAGTAACCCCGATTTCTAAATTCTGAGTTCCGTGCAATTGATCTTCTAAAAAACACTTAATTTATCCTTGAAACCTCAATATTTACAATATATGCATTGAGATGATTCTAACAACACTAATTTTACACAAAACAAAGATCTAGGTACAAAAACCCCAAACTTTTGCTAATTCGAGGGGGGATCAAAATTGATAATGATGCCCCACTAGTCAAACATGACTTGGAAGACCACCCCCTGATGTTTGGAGATGAACTCAACATGTGATGAGTGGACCACCTATGTATTTCTTGTCTATCCATTGCTTCGGGTAGCAACTAAGACAAAGAAAAGATAGGGTGCAATAGAGGAAGGAGAAAATCCAGTGACCCAAAACCTCCATCTGCTAAGATCTTCCCACCAATGAGCTCGCCTTTCACTTCGATCCCCCACTGGCATCCAATTAGACTAACATGGACCACCCATCAAAACCCCTCCCCTCTCCGATCATCCCTCCTTTCTAATTTCTTTGTTGACACTGACCAAATCCCAAACCCCAATCTCTATTTTTACAGGTGCAAAACCCCTTGCCTCTTTCTTCTTCAATTTAGCAGGCCATCGGCTACACTTGATAAGCCTCTCTTCTCTCCCTTCTCTATCCTTCTCGAGTTTGGTCCTAGATAGAGACAAAGCCAGGGGCTGTTAGCCACTACCCGAACCCCCCTATAAATTGTTGTTTTAATATTATAAAGCACAGTCAAATGGTTGGATCAATTGGAAACCAAAGATTTATGACCATCAAAAGTTCATGAACCCTTGATTCGACCATTCAATATTGGATATAGTCACAAATTAAGAGTTTATGGTCATTGTTTTGCAAAAGTAACTAGTAATCTCATAAGTTAATAACTCTAGACATTTAAAGAGAGATATGGACCTCTTATCCATGATCAATGTTGTGGGTTTGATAATCTAGTAACCATTGATAATCATATTAGCGACCAACAACTAATGAAACATGATCCGTGCTATGAATGACTACAATCACATTACTATGATGATCAGCGCCAAAAACTAACCTATAGCAAATTCTAGACTATGGAAAATTAATAGAAAACCTAGATCGTATATTTAAGTGTGTACATGTATTTCTCTAGATATGACTGATCATTAGTGAATTTGCAAATATGATTGCTTTTTGCATCGACAAATTTAAAGTGCTCTATCAGAAGGAGGTGCATTAAGAGTGCTATGTTGGAAAGTTTAATAATTACTTAGATGATGATGCATATGAGTGTTTTCTTTAATGACAAAATTAATGGAAGCAAGTGAAAAATTTGTTATTATCTTGTAACACATTTCACTTCATCAAATCATAAATAGAATGATTGAACCTAAACTTGAAAATGCTAATTTTTCTGTAGTTATAGTACCCAAACAAAAGAGATTGGACCTAAACTTGAAAATGCTAATGTTAACCTAGTTATAGTACCCAGGAAAAAGAGACTGAACCATTTCTCTTGAAAATGCTAATGTTACACCTTCTTCCCTTTGGGAAGGAAGGATTAGGAAAATCCTACTGATTGTTGCTTTCTCCAGGCCTCCTAGAAAAGCATGAAAAGAAAGGCTCCAATGGTACGATACCTCTGTCATCGTAGAATGAATGGAGTGATCTTGTAGTTCTTGGTCTATGAAGATGTGTTGTTAGGTGTTCTATTTTCCCATTGAGGAAAAACCTATACACACAAACATAGTAGATGTTGAAACACTTAGAACATGAATTACTCTTGGACCAGCTATAGATTTGATATAAACTTGAAACCCTAGGTTTTTCCTAATTATAACATTAGGACAAGCAAGTACTAAGATCACTTACCTTGGTTCAAAACTACACCTATATATAGTGGACATT
Source organism: Warburgia ugandensis (assembly GCA_035236585.1). Classification (NCBI taxonomy): domain Eukaryota; kingdom Viridiplantae; phylum Streptophyta; class Magnoliopsida; order Canellales; family Canellaceae; genus Warburgia; species Warburgia ugandensis. The sequence continues at coordinate 38,367,326 of CP141134.1, read as the reverse complement.
ATAATGCTTTAGATAGGCATTGACCCTTAAACTTGTTACGGATACATAAAAACACATAATTGTGATATTAAAACATTTAAAATGTATAAATGATGTGGAATGCTAAGGGATACATCACTAACAAAGTAAATATTGTAGTGTAGCTCTCAAAGTTTTGAATTATAACAAGACCTAATCTATTGACTAGAAAATGTTATACTTTTAAAAGAGAACCTAATATGCCAAGATGCATACTTGTACTCAAGATTAAAAGCTTAGGGAAGAAACCTAATGTTTTGATAAACAAGAAAAAGAAAAACAATTCCATATCCATTGCCATTAACTAGGATCACCTTAAGCTGCTTAAATACCAATTGCTGAAATAGTTTAGCTACTAAAATGCATGATTTGAAACATGTTTCATGAGTTGCTTCATTTTAATGCTTTGATAGGATCTCATAATGCCACTGACAATCACAATAGATATCTACATGTTATGGCATAGAATGGTAATGTGTTTATTATTATTCATAAAGAATCTATCATTGGTTCTACTATAGTTCACTTAACTACTTGCATGTTTATGATTTGTTAAAGATCCATCTTATATAGTTACTAGCTTTGGATGTTATATTTGATTACTGAAGGCATGAGAATGTTGCTTTATCTCCTATAAGATATATAGTTAGACATTGGTTGTGTTTTATTGAAGCACATATGGGATACATGATTTTAAATACCATGTGCTTTATCAAATGAATGATGAGTGCATGTTTGAAAGCTCATGAAAACCTTGATTTATAGTTTGTTGAGACTATGGATTTGAAGATTTAACTACAGTAGAAATGAATGTATTTGAATGATTTTCCATAAGACTTTGAAAAATGATTTTAACATCATGCTATGTCTTTTAGTGGTTGATGTTTTAGGAAAATTCTCTATGAGCAAATATAAGTCCTGAGAATGTTATTTGACCAATGATTTAGGCAAGTAGCTATAAGGCCTATTGATGTGTTTGATCAATGTTGTGGTGGACCACTTGATATGCTGATTTAGTAGGTTAAAATCCATAAGCAAGCTCGCTATAAGGCCTAAGAACAAATGGTAGTAGTCGACCTTTACCCTTTGATATTATATTAGACAACAACTCTTTAGGAGCTTTACAAAGGGTTGTTTCCATGAGAACCACCCATGGAAGCCAGTGCACGAGTCCACAAGGGAACATATGTCTCCAATAATTACATGGAGGTAATAGTAGCACCTTTGAGTAGAAGAGTCGATTATATATATATATATATATATATTGTGATGCATGTTGATCATGCCAGGTCACTCTCAAGAGTTGGACTATTCACTTCATCTGGACAGCATGACATGTTCTAGTTGGTAGGACATGAGTTGCTAGAGTTCCCATGACAAGACCAACTTGCCACCTTATATGCCATAATATCGGTTTTTAGCACAAGTTTGACACCAAAGTTTTGACATGCATATTTGAAAACAATTTGAATGCCTTTTCAATGGGATAGCATACAATTACTAAACTCAATGGTTTTACCCAATATTGGTTTGCTAAAGATTAGACCTTTAAGTAGACAATTTGTCATCGATTTTATCGACTAATTCCACTTGTTATTGGTATCATGGTTTAACGCTTACATTTATCTGATGATCTTTATCAATTGATTTGATCTATATTGATTTTCTAGAATGATGATTTTTCTAGGATTTTGGTTCATGAATGTGTCAATTAATCTTGCATCATTAGTAGTTCTGCATTATCATGTATTGAATCATAAGTGAATTTGAAATGCATCATGTTCATGAAGGAAAGTATGTGAGATAACTACCTATGTACATCTACAATGAATGATATAACTCACTATATGTTATAAATGAACCTGAATAATTATGTGCTATGCATCAAAGAGGATTTTTGTATGACTAGATGATCATGAAATGACTACGATATAAAATGTTTAGATATATATGAAAGGATAAAGCATTTATATCTCCAAAAACTTTGAAAGTTATATAATTTTTAACTAAACTGCCTTGGACATGTGAATTCATTTATTGTAAGATATTATTAAGGAACTTACAATTTCCACTTAAGCATGTGTTTTAAAATGTCATGACTTTGTTTAGATATGAATGATTGTCAAATTACATTGATTATGTAAATCATGATCTGCATGCCAAATTATCAACTTTTTAAACCTACACAAGCACTAGTTTGGTGATATATTATAATATGTTTACAATGACTAAGACTTGAAGAATTAGAATGAAGGATGAACTGGTTGAGCTAAGCACATGAAAGTAAACCCCAAAGTTGTAATTATAGATTATTGGGATTTTCAATATCTAAAGGGAGAGCATTACAACTTGGAGATTTTTTTATGATCTATTAGAGAATGTGGATGTATATTTACTTGAAGTAGTGGACCCATTTTCTATTTAGTAGAATGTGTTGTGATGTGGTTGCGAGTTGAGGTTCTAGGATGAGATAAAGTTCTAGTATTTATTATCAAAATATAAAAATGCTTTATATGTCTGTTAGGTTTCCTGCATTGCTTGTGTTAAATGTATATATGTCTAAATAGCAAAGGAAGCTTTGTTGTATTTTCGCTAGGAATGAGGCATTCATTACACTATATAGTCCTTCTGTTCATTAAAGAGATGACAGTTGGAATTTTTAGAAAGAATTTTGATGAAATTTTTTTTCTACTTTTTTGTTTTCAAAAATAATTTTCAAATAAGGAATATTCTCAAATTACAAAAAAGTATTTAAAAAGTATTATAAGAACCTAGGGTGGCATAGTTTGGTATTATAGCCCAAATTCAATTCACTCATAACCAATCATAATAAGGAAAGTCATTGGGAGTTCACCAAACAAAGAGAGCTGATCCTTATGAATGTAAAAAAGAGAGTATTCTTGTGGAGTAGTATGCTTCTTGGAGTAACTCATTAGAATATGAGAGCTTATGAGTTAGTATCTTTAAGTGAAAACATTGTCAAGTGATGGAAGATCCATTTACATGGGCAACGTATTGAGAATTCAAGTTTCAACTTGGATTGTGTATGTGAAGCTTTGAAGAGGATGACAACTATAGCATCATCATCATCATCATCAAGGCCTTATCCCAATTAGGGGTTGGCCACATGAATTGTGTTCCTCCATTCCCCTCTATTAAGTACCATGGCTTCATTTAGACCCAAAGTTTTTAAATCTTTTCTCACCACTTCTATCCACATTCTATTGGGCCTTCTCCTTGCTCTTTTAGAACCTTCTACTTGCATTGCCTCCCTCCTTCTAACTAGTCCCATTTTGGGTCTCCTTATAACCTATTTGTGCTACCCCTAAGTTTCCCATAATGTTTTCATACCTAATTCTATCCTTTCTTGTCTTGCCACTCATCCATCTCAACATCCTCATTTCTGTGATGTACATCGTATGAACATGATGTTTCTTAACTTCCCAACACTCTAATCCATAGAGCATGGACAGCCTTATGGCCATCCTATATAATTTTCCTTTTTGTTTGAGTGGTACTTGTCGATCACACAAAACCCCAGATGCACATCTCCATTTGTTCCAACCTACTTAGATTCTCTGGGTAACATCCCTCTCAATCTCTCCACTCTCATGAATCATTGAGCTTAAGTACCAAAAGTGGTCTTTTACAAGGACTTCTTTGTTATCAATCTTAACTGGTATTCCACTTCTACTCCTCTCCATATATTCTATCTTAGTTTGACTAATTTTAAATCCTTTAGATTCTAATGCTTCTCTCCATAGCTCTAGCTTTGTGTTTATACCCTCCTTTGTCTAATCATTTAAGACTATATCATCTACAAATAGCATGCACCGTGGAATCTCCTCATGCATATGTTTTATTAACTCATCCATAAGCAACATGAAAAGGTATGGGCTCAATGCTGATCCTTGGTGAAATCCTACTGTGACAGGAAAATTATTGGTCTCGCCACTAGTGGTCTTAACATTTGTTACTGTTGCCTCTTACATATCTTTAATTATATCTATATATCCCCACAAAACCCTTTTCTTGCCCAACACCCTCCATATTAAATCTCTAAGGACTCTATCATAAGCTTTTCCTAAATCAATAAAGACCATGTGGAGGTCTTTCCTCCTCTCCCTATATTTCTTTATTAGTTGTCGTAGTAAAAAAATAGCTTCCATGGTAGACCTCCTAGGCATGAAACCAAACTAGTTCTCCAATACACTTGTCTCATACAGTAGCCTCTTCTCAATTACTCTTTCAAAAAGTTTCATAGTGTGGATCATAGTTTTGATCCTCTAATTAGAGCTTTTCCTTAATTCATCTGCGGTCATGTTTGATTTTAATAAAAAAATTTGTCAAGAGGAGGAAAGAGGTGAGGTTGGGGGATTATGTAAGAGAGAGAGAGAGAGAGAGAGAGAGAGAGAGAGAGAGAGGAGCTCCTACAAAGTAGGAGTCATATGTGGAAGTCCTCTCCTCTTTGAATTCCACATTAAATCCCCTAAAAAAATGAATGAAGGCGATGGGAAATAGAGGAAATATGGATGGAGAGAGAAGGAAAGAGAGATGAAGAAAGGGAATGATGTGGAGTGAAGTGATTGGGTAGATCTAGAATGGAGTGGGAAGGTGGTAGAGTTTTAGAAAGGTGGGATTCTTAGGTAAAAGACTTTCCCCCAAGTAAGTTCATGGTTGCCTTGTAGAGTGAGGTGGAAAGAGAGAAAAAAGCAGAAAATAAGATGAAGAAAGAAAAAATAAAGGTGGATAATTCCTATTGGTCCACATACATGCTTTCTCATTGATTTTTACCCAAAATATGTTCTCATTATCCTCTTAAAATTTCCATCAATATTTACTTTACATTCTCCTCCAATCATGGCCTTTCATGTAGCTTGGCTTAAGTGGCTTCATGGCTTGCTTTGAAAGCTCATTTGGGTGGCTTCATGGCTGGATTTGGGGGCTCTTTTGGATTGGCTCAGTGGCTCAACCCCCTTGCCTTTCATGGCAAGCTACGCTCCTTAGCTTGTCACCTATTTCATGGGTTATATGGCTTAGCTAAGTTGAGTGAATCCCATGCAAAAGGTAGTGGACTTTGCATGGGTTGTGCATGGTTCCACTTTAGTCACCTTTAGCTTCTTAAATTAATTTCTTTGATCATACCTTTGGATTGTTGAGATTTAGACCTTGGCTTCCTTAGGTTTCCAAGTTAGATTAGGAAACCTCATGAATTGATTCAAATTCCATCTCACTAGATCTCGACCATTGCATTACCTTCCCATTACCTACAAAAGATAAGAAATCCTAATTAAATCCTATAAAAATATGATTATTTACATACTTACTTCAATTTAGCCTTTAGACATACAAAATATCAAACTTTAGGGTCATTAGGTCAAAAAATGCATATGTTATAAATTTTGATTGAAACCCCTAATTTAATGCTAAAGTTATAACACATTGGCAATTAATTGGGTGATTTTATAGAAATTGGGATATTGAACACAAATGTGCAGGCAAAGAGTGTGAAAGGAAGAAAGATGCATGAAACTAATATGCAGCACCAACTCTCCTAGTTGGGCTATGCCCATTTGGAAAGTCGTGAAGTAAGTATCTATGATAGTTTATTCCTTTCAAATTATATTGCAATTATATACATCTTATTACTTAACTACAATGTCTTGCTTGACAGTAGAAGAAAGCTGGGACTATGGATCCCATTGAAAATACCATCCTCTAAAAGATGGCTCATTCGATGGGCCATAATGCCCAAATATTCATAGATGAAGAAATTGTACAAGTTGCTTCATGCATTGTAAGCAATTTCGCCTGTCTACCCTTGACAACCTTTAATTTTATATAATTAAACAAATGACCTGATCATGTACTTCTAACAAAATTTTGTAGGATATTCCTACCCAAGAAATCATGAGTATAGGAACTCCAAGCAACACTGCAATGAATGATGGCATCCTATATAGGGCTATGGGCAAAAAGAACCACCCTAGTCGAGTTAGGGGCAGATGGGGCAATATTGTTCCTTCCATGTTCTCGCATAAAATAATACTTATAGAAGAAGATTCGAAGTCCTAAAATTAGTTGTGAGAGAAGATAAAACTTAATTTACTTAACTAGCTATGTGAAGAGGGTTTGGTGATAGTTTCTCAGTTCCTTTTACCTAATTTTCGTACTACCCATGTGCCTCCATCAAATGGCAGCTGCAATTCTCCTACCGAAGAAGATCATGATGGACAACTTGCACAATTCAAAATAGAAATTCTGGCCAAGGACGTATTCATACAGGCACTAGAACATTTTTATTGTCCTTTTGTTATTCTCCTATCTCAGCCTTTCCAATATATGATGTATTTATGATTTGCAGGAGGTTCATTGCCTATTGGTCATGGACACCTATCAAAACATCATTGTAGTTGCATCATGCTATGTGCATGAATCAACTATTTTGCATGGGATTAATATTTCTCCACATACTAAGTGTGTGTCCATTACCATGACTTTGATTGTCACTTGATTATCACTACCTACCTTCCATTTCCTTTAAAAATGAAAAATATTGTAACTATGGGTAGGAAAAAGCATATCATGTTGCTTGATTAGAGGAATTCATCATTGTCACAGAGTCTAGGGTATAAATCTGTCACACTACTTTCCTCAACAACAAATTTTAGCCAGAGACCTTAGTTTTGTTATTTATTAATAGTATATAAGGTTAATTAGCAGCATAAAGTGTCATCGAGTCCACCCACCATTGCACCATTAGCTACCATCACACCAATTGAACCAGTACTAGTATTTGTGTTTATTTTTCATAATAAATTTAAATATCATCATTGATTAATATGAATTGACTAAAAATCTCTGCAACTTTTTGTGACGACCCAGGTCTTCACATGCATATTTAAATTCCAAACTAATTCCTAATGCGGGATTGATCATTATTTGAAAACATTTTTATAAAATCAATGCAATGCAGTGAAAAATTATTTTATTTTGAATTCATTTTGAAAACCCTGAGTGTCATTTGCTTTCAAGATGAACAAGGAAATTTTAAAAATTAAAACAATCATATATGTATCCTAGATCTATCCAGTCACAACCCACAGTCCAACTGTAATACTTACATATACATGTCCAAAGGATAGGTTATATACTTACATTCATGCTTGTCTTTGTCATCATTGACTTGATTGTAGTACTAACATTTCCTTATGCTTCTTCTAATCTTGTTGGAGCTAATCTATAAAAATAGTGTATTTGGGTGAGTATTCCTCATACTCAGTAGGTGATCTAATACCACTATTTTAAAAACACGGCATGCAACATGCATGCTTTTGAAAGAGGCTTTCCACGTAAAACATCGTGCAATTTCCTTTTTCTGTAAACATGCATTTTTATGCATAAATCATAATCTTGTTTGCACATTTTCAATCATGGAATCTTTTATCAAAATCCAGTAATCAACAATATAAATTATTACGAAAATCATAGAGTAGTGATTACTCAATCCATGTACTAAGATCTCAGCAAAAACATCAAGCTGATTAGTCAATAAATCATAAACTAATTATAATTATGAAATTCTTAAAATAGTAATCGGTCAAGCAGATGATAGCATCATTATAGATATCATGCACATGGATCTCTCGGCAAACACATCAACCCAACTGGTCACAAGTACTGGTCTACGACCATCTCAATGCTATATGCATATCGATAATATTGAAATCATGGGGTCAACTATGTTCACGATCAGAACTTATTTTGGAATCGTGTGTCTCCTGTACCTAGAGACCATCCCACCATAGCCTCCACGGTGACTATGGATATGTCCTCAAAAGGGTGCCGTGAACACCTCCAGTGGTCGTCCCTGTTTACCACAGTAGTCGAGGAAGCGATAATGTCATTTTGGCAGTGATACCATCCACTTTTTGTGGTAAAGGCCGAGAGGCTAACCCTGTAAATAAACAACCTCTCAACATAGTGCCCACTGGGCTCATTAGCCTGAAAAATATAGATACATGCAATCCAAAATCTCAATCATCGTAAAAGATGTAATTTATGCAATGATTTTCAAAACATGCAAGCAATGCATATAAATATGCATATATTCCAAATCTCAATCATTACAAATCGTGCAATTTATTCAACTAGTTCCAAAACATGTATGCAGTGCTTATATAAAGACTATTTACCAAATATGTAAGCAATTTCATGCAAGATCATAATTGATATCTGCATACTCATTATAAGAATGTCATATCTCAAAACAGCATCCTAAACACGGTCATCAGGATTAAATAAATCAATTAGAGTTTGGAAATGCGTTTGAAAACTTAACAGTATCAGACTACCTACCTCGATGTCTCTTAGATTGTGTTTCTCTTCAATTCGAGCGCTAGATCACCTTTGTGACGTCCTGGGTATTATTTGGAAATAAGAATCCAAGTATTATTTTCTATTTAGATCAACGGTTAGATCTATTCTTAGGTTATAGGTCTCTGATTTGTGTGTCTCTAAGTTAGATCTCACTTATAATGGTTGATCGATATGATTCAAGTTTGATCTAGGTATATTGATCTCCTAATATACCTAATGGATCAATTTATGACAATTGATCATCTTTGATCTTGTAGATTTATGAGATTTTCATGGTTTTAAGCTATAATCACATGAAATAGTCCAATGATCCTAAATTTTATCATATAAGTATGTCTGCATCATCAATACGAGCACAATTGTCCTTTCAGATTGTCGCTCGGAGTTGTGTAGCCTTCTTAATTACATTTTTTGTGCTGTAAATCAATTGAATGATTCAGATCTATTAAAATAGGGCCTACCCGTCACGCTTCCCAGGACGCCTGTGCGTCCCAATCGAACCGAGACAACACCTGCACGTCTGCACATAGTCGAAGGACACCCCAGAACGTGCGGTCTAGGTAGGCGTCATGCGCAAGCGTCTTCGAGTGCATGATCAAGTCAACCGAATGAGGTGATCTGATCTAGACTGTCCAACCATCTTGGTCCCTGATCAATGCCTAGGATGCTGCAATACACCTACTGTCCTAGGTTTTCTAGGTTTACAGGGTCCCACCGACTCTTTGGATGGCTCAGATCTCACATCTGAGCTGCCCATGACATGGATCTACAGCAAATCGACCATTACTAGTTTCACCACCAATCTGTCACCCAGTGAGACCAGATCTAGTTTGGATCTGAGGGAAAATGTTGGGGAAGAAAGGGGAAAGGAGAAGGGAAGAGGGATCTTACCTGGAAGCCTAAGGTGACGCTACCGGAAGCTTGAATCATTGACTAGAAACCCTACTTGCTGGAAATCGCAAAGAGAGATTTGGAGTGGAGAAGATGCATTGAGAGGAGGAGGGGGAGATGAGGAATTTATAGGAGAGGGAGGCGGTGCCATCCCATGGCAGTGCCGCCATTTTTTTTGGGTGCCTCACTGTACGAAGGCTGTGCTGTGCGTCGGCTAGAGGAGGAAGATGATAGGGGGTGTCGTTATCAAAACGACCGCCTGAATTTTTTCATTGTTTTCTTTTTGAACTTAAATTACTTAAATGCCCTCAATCTTTGAACGTCCCTAACTTTGTCATCTGATCTCCGTTTCCAGCATTCTTTATGTCGTTGGATTCCATTTTTCGAATAGAATCTGATTATGAGGATATTTTTGCCAAATTAAATCTCTAAAAATCCCACATTCAATATTCCAAGATAGTACTTAGAAATTCAGGTTATTAAACTTTTATAGCAATTGTCAAAGGAAATTGTGGAAGTCCCGCCTAGCATGCCTGATCCCTAAGATTACTCTTTGGACTTATCAATGAAGATAGGGCCTCATATAGATCAAGGAGTAGGTGCTTGCTGATGCCATTATTGAGGTGCCACTTATGACAAAGGACCTATTATGAGTTTTCTAATGGAATCAACTCGACCACCCTCACATTGTCTCCTTCATGGAGTATATACAAATGTCTACTTCTATAATACTTGATATTACATGTTTATTTTTCATGATAGGTGATAGCTATTTCTTTTATGTAGCTTCCTAAATGATGCAATGAGCCTTTCTGAGATCGGGGATGTGTTGTACCAATTCCTTGACCCCCACATCATTTGTGGAGAAATGAAGTAATGGTTGATGGAGAGGCTTGAAGATGATATGTTACTAGGGTTATTCTAGTGCTCCCGAGGCAGGGTTTAATGATTCCTATAACAATAGCTAAATTTTGTTTTCTTTGTTTTCTTGCTAACTTATTCTACATATAAGGATTGTAAACTTTAATTACAACTCATATGATTGTGTATATAGGTCTCAATAGATGCTGCTTGTTTTGGATGTGCATGGTGGGAAAAGTTTCTTTTTTTAAAGTTATTCTGAAAAAGGTTACTTTAAAAGTAGCAATTTTTAATGTTGTTCTGAAAATGAATTTAAAACATTCATTTTTAAAGCCCTTTGGAAAAATGACTTCAAAAACAACAATTTTTAAAGTTGTATTTGTAAAAATTACTTCAAAAGCAACCATTTTAAAGTCATTTTTTTCACTACAGATCCCATTGACCATCCCATCATTTGGAAGATGGCACATTCAGTGGGAGGTAATGCCCAAACCTTAAAAAACAAAGCTGCAATAGAAGTTGCTTCTCAATTTGTAAGTAGTTGCAAATGCCTACTCTTGTATCACTTGAATTTTATACATTAATTAATGGAAAAGTTCATGTCCTTATAATTAATTTTTGTAAGAAAATCTTACTCAAAAAAGCACATCTATAGGAACTCTAAGTAGCACTGCTGCAAGGGACGACATTCTATATAGGGCTATGGACAATAAGGAGGAGCACTCTTACCGAATAAGGAGCCAAGCACGTAGCGTTATTGCCTCCACTTTCATTCGTAGAAAACTACCAAGACTTAATCACGATGAACCCTTCCAAAAGCTAGAAGCAGAGTTGCATGATGAGATAAGATATAATTAGGGACTTCCATATGGGAGGTTTATGTATACCTCCTCAGACCCCTATGCTTCACTCACATGTTAGCTACAATTCTACTAGTGAAGAAGATCAAGAACAGCAACCTACGCCCTTTGATGTAGAAGCACCAACCAAGGAGGTATATATTTTGTAACATTTACTTTTTCATTGTTCAATTTATTTTCATAACCCATCTTTTCTTATGTATCAAATATTTTTAATTTTAAGTGGCTGAATGCTTGTTGGCCTTGAATGCACATGAAAACATCATCACAATTGGTTCATGACATGAGGTTAGATCTATGGTTTTGCATGGAAAGAGTATTCTACACACACAAAGGTGTGTGTATTACTAGGGCCTTTAATGCAAAATACCTTTAGCCTACCACTTTCAATAGAATATTGCAATGGATTTACTGTTGGGAATGACAATGGATCTAACATTGCTTGGTTGGAGCATCTTCTCATTCCCATACAATTCAAGGTATATTCCTACTTGGATTGATTGTCTTCTCTAGAATACACTTAATTTCCACTAAATTTTCAAAAACTTTATTACAAAAGTGTTTCCCCCATCACTTATGGCTTGTAAAGAACCAAACCTTGCAAAAATAATTTCCTTTAAAAGTTTTACCAATACCTTGTGGTAATTGGTTTTCCACAGTATAGCCTCCATCGACTTGGACACATAGTCCACTCCCACTAGGATGTATAAATTCCTGAAATAATTAGGAAAGGGTCCCTTGAAATCTATGCCTCAAACATTGAATGGATCTACAACAAGGATTGGGTTTAAGGGCCTCATGTGTCTCCTCCCTAGACTTCCTAACCTTTGGCACCTCACACATGTTCTACAGTACGCATGTGTATCTTTAAAAGTGGTGGGTCAATGAAAACCATATTGCAAAAAAATTTCAACTATCTCTCCAGATCTAAAATGGCCCCCACATGCATGATCATGATACAAGGAGATGATCGTACTATACTTACTATCTAGTATGCATGTCCATATCACCTGGTCAGGACAATACTTGAAAAAGCACTGCACTTCCCTAGTAAAGTATTTTACCTAAGTAAAAAATCTTTTCCTATCTTGTTTGGTCCAATGATTGTGTATTTGTCGTGCAATAAGATAATTTACTAAATATCCATACCAAGGTAACTAGGAAAGGTTCATTAATTGTTTGTCTAGAAAGGATTCAATTATAGGCACATCATCACTAGTGTGCTCCACCACTAATCTAGATAAGTGGTGTACTACAACAATTTTGGAACCTTTCTTATACTAAATTTCCAAGTCAAATTCCTATAGCAGGGATATCCAATGAACCAGCCTAAGTTTTCCATCCTTTTAGACAAGAGGCACTTTAGAGCCACATGATCCGAGTATACTATGACTTTAGACCCTATGAAGTAAGATCTAAACTTATCTAAAGAAGATACTACAACCAACAACTCTTTTTCTAAAGTCGAATAGTTGAGTTGCCCATCATTCAGTACTTTACTAGCATAATATATCATGTGGGGAAGTTTATTGATGTGCTTCCCCAAAACAACTCCAATAGCATAATATGATGCGTCACACATTATCTCAAATGACACACTCCAAATAAGTGGTTGGATAATGGGTGCAAAGGTCAACTTAGCTTTTAGCTAATCAAATTCTTTCCTACAATCCTCATCAATGTCAAAAATAGTTTCCTTTGTCTGTGAATTACAAAAGGCCTTGAAAATTTTGTTAAAGTCCTTGATGAATCTTTTGTAGAAGCCAGCATGCCCTAAAAAAGAGTGGATTTCTTTATCATCTTTGTTAAGAGTTTAATTTTAGCCAAAATACCCCTAATTTAGCATTTAATTAGACAATCTAACTCATCAGTTTGATGATTTTTAGATAATCTATAAAATTTAGCTCAAATTGACCATCCAACCATAAATTGTCAAGATTAATGGGCAGATGATCATTTGATCTAATCAGATGCTTAATGTATGGTTTAGATGACTCTAATCTAGTCTTTAGTCTTACAGATCAACTAAAGGGTGATTGGATGGCTCAAATCAATATTCAATTATACAAATCGATCAAAAGAGGCATGGATGGATCATATTGAATTTCAATGGTGCAAATCATCTTGAAGATCAATAAGGCAAGGGTTGAAGGTTTCCTAATAGAATAAGAGTCCTAATAAGGAGAGGACTATGGATGGGATTTTGGGAAGAAGAGGAAGTTTCCTAATAGGAAACTAACTCTTAAAGGAAAGAGGGGGAGATGAGATAAGGGAGGAGGAAATCTATAAGAAGAGGAACAGTGGGATTCTAAAAGAGAGTTTTGACTTTTTGGGACTTTTGGTGTTTTACTTCTACTTAGTTTTGTTTGTCATTAGATTTTTCTTCTTCCTTTGGTGTTCATTGTTTTTTCCCCATCTCTTCTCTTCTCATCCCTCTCACAACTCTCTTCACGTCCCTCTTTCTCTTTACCACTTCTCCCCTTCTCCTAGGCTATCTTTTTCTTCTCTCTCATTTCCCCCTCTTTGTTCCTCACCCCTTCACTCTTCTCCTTGCTCCTTGTCTCTTTCTTTTGAAAAACCCAAGCTAGAACCATTTCCAGCTTTATTCTCAATCTCTGGTTTTCTTTTATTTTATGGCATCATCCATCACACCAAATCCTCAAACCGAGTTCCAATATCCATTCACCGCACAAGCCCCATCTTCCCTTTTTACTAGTCACCCCACCCTGCATTGCACCTCCACACCAGCACCCAATGCTCCCATCTATCTCACCCTCTTCTCCATCTCATCCTATCCTTCTCTATTCTCTCCCAACCTACTTCTCTCTCTCTCTCTCTCTCTACTATCTCTCTCAATTCTCTTCTTACTCTCCCTCTATTTCACTCCCATGCTTGTTTCCTCTCCCTCTCTCTCTCTCTCTCATTCCACTGCAAACACCAGGTCAAGGCAACCCGATGGAGACAGCTAGTGACCACCTTTCCCCCATCACCAGTCGCAGCCAGTTCCAGTCACATCTCCACAGGAGATCATTGCACCCCACTTCTATTCCCCCTCTATATGCTCAACTTTTTTCCTTCCTCTGCACCATACAGGCACGCACCAAGTAGACAGCACTGTAGCCCCCATCTGTTTCTCTCTATCAAGCTTGTCATCTTCACTAAACCGAGATAGTCACCACATCGATTGTCAATTCCCTGTTCACCCGCACCGGCAACCTAGATCTCCCCAGTCATCTCCTTCATCGAGCAGAGCAAAGCCCAAGCATCATCTATCTTCATCGCATGCATCAACAAGGCGAGCCACCAACGCCCAGGACTAGTTCAGCACTAGTTTGTTGGCCATTTGCCCCATCTCCTACATCTTCTCTAGTGGAATTAGTTTGAGTTTACTATTTTGTAGGTAAAAGAGGGACTTTCAAAAATATTCCACTTTTGCCCATAGGAGGATATCTTAAATTACATTTTCTGTTCTATTGCTATTACTATTCGCATTCTATGTTATTTCAGTCTTGGTTATTTGCATTCTCTGTTATTTCGCAATTACACTAGGAACTATCTTATCTATTCCTATTTAACCAAATTAAAGGTTTTGGTTTAACCACAGGAAACCTCTTATTTTTTGTCTGTTTTAATTCAGAATTTTAATTAACTTTAAGAACTTGTTTTTAGGATAGTTTCTAGTTTGATTACTATTCTTGATCTTCAATTTGAGTTCTAAAATTAGATCTAAGCCATTAATTCTTAACTTTCTTAATTAGACTAGATCTTTGAAAATTTAAAGAAAGTGACAAATTCATCCGTTAGATCATTAATCAAGGACATATTGAAGACATTAATGAAGTCTGATTTTTCTTTTTGTTAATTTTTGTGATTTAATTTAAATTTTTAAATAATTAAATTTTATTGAAACTCCAAATCCTTAAAGCGCATCCCTGTGGGATCAACCCATCCTTACACCCACTACACTATAATAGCTCGTGCACTTCTAGTTCAATAACAAGTTTTTTGGCGCCATTGCCAAGGATGCGCAATGGAGTTTCTATAAAATTTAATTAAAAAATCCAAAATTTGGAAAGAAAGAAAATTCCAAAAAAGTAAAAAAAAAAACTTAAGAATTACATACTTTTAGCATTTTTAGGTACATTTTTCAATTTTTTTATTGCATATTCTCCTTGTTTCTTAAATTTGGTGCTTATTTCTATTTTTTCAGCAAAACAAAAATTTGGCAAGTGGATCTTCATCAAACTAGAAATTTTCCTGCTTTCTTAGATTAGGAATTTGCTTTTCTTTTGAGTGAATCTTGTACTAAGGCCCCTTTGTAATTTGCAATTTTCATTTCAATTTTAAAAGGGTTGTATAATACAGGGCAAGTGTGGGATAAGTTGGCCCACACTTGATCTTCATCAGAAACTCCACTATAAGTATCTCTCACTCCTTTTATTTTCTTGATTAGGGTTTGCATTTAGAATATTTTTGCATTGTTTGGTAGTATAATTGCATATAGAAAGCATTTTTTATAATTGTTGCAATTTAGGGTTTGCATTAGTTTATTGCTTTTAATTGCATCATAGGACACGTCTAATGCGTTAAGGTGATTTATATGCTGATTGAGTTGCCATGGAGTGTGAAAATTAATTAGTAAGGACACCCTACCCCCACAAGATCAAGGGTGGATTTCATCACCACTACTTGGCCCACCTAAGATAATCACCTCAAGCGCGCATCCCTACTCTTTAAATCAAATCTAAAATCAATTAGAAGAGACCTATAGGGCCATCACATGCACATAGGACCCTCTTACTAAGAACTGATCTCTTGTCACTCCAGTTGCTTTTGAGCACTATGGTTATAGTGGTTGTCATAAAATCGAAGTGATTTTTCCACGCCTTCTATTGACGTTTATGAGGTCTAAACGCCTCCTTACATAAGGATTGTATTAACCACTTTATGCAAAACGTAACTAGTATAGTCAAATCTAAAAGAGAGGAGGAGCACTAGATTAGGCTACTTTAAAAGCATTGTCTCCACACAAATTCAAGAAAATCAAAATATTGCTTATTAGCCTAAGGATTGTTTGACTATGCCTTTTGTTTGCATCATGTAGGTTAGGTTTTCCTTTCTTAAAAAAAACTCAACATTGTATAGAATGATTTGTTTCGTTGTATAGGAAGTTGATAACAAAAGCCTATCAAGAAGGGGATAAATTTCATAGATTAGATACAACAATGGATAGGTTAGATATTATGGAAAATCAATTGCTTAAGCTAATAGCTTCTAGGTAAGCTACGCCACAACCTCAATACCATAATGACTATACATATTTTGAGCATCCCTATTCCACCCCTTCCTGCCCCCATCAATCTCCACATATAATGGTTACTATCAGGAACCAGTGGATGCACCTAATGCATTCACACACCCTAGCAATTATTATCCTGAGACAAATTACCAAGACTATAATGGATGGGCTAGGCATCATGAACAACCATGGTCTCATAGAGTATCAATATCAAGAAGAACCACAATGGTCCCACCCTGGTCAACACTACAATGATTATTCAGAATATCAAGGTCAACCATCATGTGTTCAACCTACTCAGTCCCTTTTCAGTACTCCAATGCCACAACAATACCAACCCTATAAGTCATTTCCTCTACAACATGAAGAACCACCATTAGAAGAGTAACAAGTCTTTGAGAGAATAGAACAAGGCATCACTACTAGCCAAAAGGAAATGAGATAAGACATGAAGAAATGGGTAAAGGAAATGAAACCAATATGGGAAAATACTGATAGAAACATTGCTAAAATTATAAAAAAGGACTAAAGAACTAAAGAAAATTGGAGATAATGAAGAGCCATTTATTACTGATAATATGATGGAAATTTTTTATGATCCTTCTGAGCCACAAAGTCCACAACCATCCTTGGAAACCTCCAACTCATATCTACTCAAACCATGTCTTACTCCTTATGATTATGATGAAGAGACTTCCATTGATGAAGAAAATAAAGCTTCTGGAATGTCCAACCCAAAACCTCCCACTCATTTTTATGACTTTGATGAAGAAACATCTATTAAGGAGGTGAATCATTCTTGGATATTGTGCCTTTGATGGACAATTCTCAATGGAAAACTATAGTAGAACTCCCTACAGAACCTGATATTCCGATTGAACCTTGTAAAGTAGAAGATGTACCTGATTAGGACTTATCAACCTTATTTGAACAATCACAAGATAGTCATCTAGGCCCATTTGACACCTTACTTGTGCCCATAAAATAGGGAGAAAAAGAGTCCATTGATGTACTAGCCCTACATCAACCAACTCTAGGGTGCACATTAGAAGATAATCAGGGTTTAAGCCAAATCTTATCCCCACCTCTAATAATGCAAGAACAACCTTTTAAGTAAGGGCAGAGTAAGCTGATACCCTTATTTCAGGACAATGATAAGGAAACAAAGGAAAAAGTTAAACTGAATATATTGGTCTATGTTATCTCCCAATTTGATCAAAAAGAGGACCATTCATCTCCAAATGGTCCAACAAAATGCATGGTAGTACACGAAGTCATTGAGTTACCATTACTACAATTTTTGAGGTGGAGAAATTATCTTGACTACCATGAAATTTTGAAGATGGAGGATCATCAATATGATTCCCCACAATTAAAAATCGTGGTGATCTTCATTGTTTTAATGTTACCGCCACCAAAAATTTTAAGGTGGAGGCAATATGTAGATTATCGCAAGATTCTAAAGTGGCATGAGAAATCTTGCCATTTAATCTTAGGGTTAGGATTAAGACAAATAAGCTAACCCAATTAGCCCTAGGTTCAAAAAGTTAGGTTAGGCCATGTCTAGCTAAAGACGTAAAACTTAGCATTTCTTGGGAGGCAACCTAAATGTTTGTCAAATCTCCATCTTCTACAACCTTCCATTATCATATAGGATCCTATGTTTTTCAAACATTGAGGACAATGTTTCATTCAGGTTGGAGGGTGTAGATGCATATAGGGATTTTGAATTTTCTTAATTATTTTGAAAAAAAAAAAGTTGTTAAGGTAGAGTTCCTTTACTATGATGGGAACTGGATGTTCAGAACTTAGTAATTTTACTATTTTCACCTCTTAATGGGAATGCAAATGATTAGTTTTGCATATCATTCATGTGTTGATGCATTTTATGAAAGTTAATTCTCAAAAACTATTTACACATAGCACATAGTCTAGACTAATAGAGAGTTATGACTTAAAGACCGTGAGAAAAATCAATGGAGACCTATAACCTAGTGAGATATAAAGACTATCTTCTTTTAGAGAGTTATAAGTAATTCCATAATTTTTTCAACGTACATAAGTTAGTGTGATTCGGTTATCCTTGTTTTGGTTAAACATCAAGAATAAATAAGAGTAATAACTTTAGTTCTAGAAAATTTGTTAAATCTTATAGGCTTTAGGAAACCAAGGAAATGATATAGGCCATCCTTGCTCAGCCCAGAGACATAAAGCTTATCTAGTATATTATATCACTAGTTAGACCTTTTTGAGCCTATTATTAAGCCATTTTCTTTCCTAACCCCAATTACTGTCACCTAGAACAAGGCAGTATAATAGATATCCATTACGCATTTTCAAAATGAGTAGAGTTAGTAGAAAAGGTTAAAAAAAAAAAGGACAAATTCAAAGAAGTGAAAAAAATGAGTAGCCTTACTTCCAAAGAAGCCAAAGAAAAAGAAGTGAAAAAAAAAAAAGATGATGAAATGAAAGAGAAAGAAGACCAAAATATGAAAGAGAGATTCACTTCAAGTACAACTCAAAAGAAAAAGTTATCCTAACAAATAGTCATTGAAGAACTCTACTCAATTTTGAACCTTTGAAAGTATTATACCCTTGTTTTCTAAACCTGTCATAAGCCTACATTTCATCCTAGTTAAAGCCTGTCAATCTTAAGTGGAACATAGGCTTAAAAAGGACATAAAAAGAAGGAATTAAAGTAAAAGACCCCTAATACTCTTGATGATAACATCCACTCTTATGGATCACTTTCCTTTATCTCATGAGCGTTCATAAGATTTATGCAAACCATTAGCTTATTGGATTTGGTCACGTAATGAGAGATATGTTTAGGACCCTTATCTAAGAGTTTCATTCCTGAGCGTATACCTATGAGGATTTGAGGTCAAGACATATTCCAATGGAATTTAAGTATATCTAGTTAGAATTCAAGATTTGTGGCTATACGCGCGCACACACTCAGAGAAATAACTCAAATAAAATGTCTTTAATATGTGTATGGTGTGTAAAATTGTCAAATCCTCTCCATTAAGTTGTGAAAAACTAGTAGATTGCTAATGAATGAGGATTCTCTAAGATAAAATATGGGACTAAGCCATATTGAATTTTGTGGGTATATTCACTACAAACCCTCACGAGACCTAACTCGTCCACTAGGGGTAACCTAAGGGTTCAAGGGCTTGTTGCATGCATTAAATGCAATTGTGAGTACCTACAAAAGTGGCACCTTGTACCAATTTTTCAAAAATGTTTTTCTACATGTTTTCCTCGAGACTACCAAAATGCTGGTTGGGGGTGTTTAAGAGTTTAATTTTGGCCAAAAGACCCCTAATTTAGCATTTAATTAGACAATCTAACTCATCAATTTGATGATTTTTAGATAATCTATAAAATTTAGCTCAAATTGACCATCCACCCATAAATTGTCAAAATTAATGGTTAGATGATCATTTGATCTAATCAGATGCTTAATGTATGGTTTAGATGACTCTAATCTAGTCTTTGGTCTTGCAGATCAACTAAAGGGGGATTGGATGGCTCAGATTGATATTCAATGATACAAATCAATAAAAAGACGCGTGGATGGATCATATTGAATTTCAACGGTGCAAATCATCTTGAAGATTAATAAGGCAAGGGTTTAACGTTTCCTAATAGAAGAAGAGTCCTAATAAGGAGAGGACTATGGATGAGATTTTGGGAAGAAGAGGAAGTTTCCTAATAGGAAACTAACCCTTAAAGGAAAGAGGGGGAGATGAGACAAGGGAGGAGGAAATCTATAAGAAGAGGAACCATGGGATTCTAAAAGAGAGTTTTGACGTTTTGGGAGTTTTGGTGTTTTACTTCTACTTTCCATAGTTTTATTTGTCATTGTTTTTTTCTTCTTCCTTTGATGATTATCATTTTTTTCCCCATCTCTTCTCTTCTCATCCTTCCCACAAATATCTTCACATCCCTCTTTCTCTCTACCACTTCTCCCCCTCTCCTGGGCTATCCTTTTCTTCTTTCTCATTTCCCCCTCTTTGTTCCTCACCCCTTCACTTGTTCTCCTTGCTCCTCTTCTCTTTCTATTGAAAAACACAGGCCAACACCATTTCTAGCTTTGCTCTCAATCTTTGGGTTTTTTTTTTTACCGCATCATCCACCGCACTAGATCCTCAAACCAAGTTCTAGTCTCCATTCACCACACAAGCCCCTTCTACCCTTTATACTAGTCACCCCACCCTCCATCGCACCTCCACACTAGCACCCAATTCTTCCATCTATCTCACCCTCTTCTCCATCACATCCTATCCTTCTCTGTTCTCTCCCAACCTGCTTCTCTCTCAATTCCCTTCTTACTCTCCCTCTATTTCACTCCTACACTCGTTTCCTCTCTCTCTCTCTCATTCCACTATAGACACTAGATCAAGGCAACCCAATGGAGATAGTCAATGAACACCTTTCCCCCATCACCATTTGCACCCAGTTCCAATCACATGTCCACAGGAGATCATCATACCCCACTTATGTTCCCCCTCTATATGCTCAACCTTTTTCCTTCCTTTGCATCGTAGCGGCACACATCAAGCAGACATCACCGTAGCCCCCATCTGTTTCCCTCTATTGGGCTCTTCATCTTCATTGAATTGAGATAGTCACCGCATCAGTCGTCAGTTCACTATTCACCTGCACCAACAACCTAGATCTCCCTAATCATCTCCTTCATCGAGTAGAGCAAAGCCCAGGCATCCTCTATCTTCATCACACTAAGCCACCAATGCCCAGGACTAGTTCAGAGCTAATTTTCTGGCCAATTGCCCCATCTCCTGCATCTTCTCCAATGGAATTGGTTTGAGTTTACTATTTTGCAAGTAAAAGAGGGAACTTTAAAAAAAAATCCACTTTTGCCCATAGGAGGATATTTTAAATTACATTTTCTATCCTGTTATTATTATTATTATTTGCATTCTATGTTATTTCAGTTTTGGTTATTTGATTAATATTCCTGATCTTCAATTTGAGTTCTAAAATCAGATCTAAGCCATTAATTCCTAACTTTCTTAATTATACTAGATCTTTGAAAATTTGAAGACTCTGACAAATTCATCCATCAGATCGTTAATCAAGGGCATATTGACGACACTAATGAAGTCTGATTTCTCTTTTTGTTAATTTTTATCATTTAATTTAAATCATTAAATAATTAAATTTTATTAAAACTCCAAATTCTTAAAGCACGTCCCTATGGGATCGGCCCATACTTGCACCCACTACACTACAATAGCCCATGCATTTGCAGTTAAACAACAATCTTCATGGAGGAAGGTTGGCTATCAAATCCACCTTAGCCTTATCTACCTCTATCCCATTGTGTGATATAATGTGGCCTGAAACTATACCACTTTGCACCATAAAATGGCACTTTCCCCAATTCAATACCAAAATTTTCTCCTAACACCTTACAAAACTAACTTTAAATGGTGTAGGCACTCATCAAAAGAAGACCCAAATATTGAGAAGTCATCCTTGTACATCTTGAGAAACCTTTCTAACATATCGTAAAAGATGCTCAACATACACTTTTGTAAGCAAAGTTTCCAAAAGGGCAGGTGAAGGTGGCCTGCTTTTTATCCTCAAGTGCTATAGGAATCTAGTTATAACTGAAATATCCATCTAGAAAATAATAATAACCATGTCAAGCCAACATCTCAAGCATTTGGTTCATAAAAGGCAAAGGAAATTGGTCTTTCCTTGTGACCATGTTCAATTTTCAGTAATCAGTGTAGACTCCACCAGATAGTCATGCAAGTGGGTAGTAACTCATTCTCCTCATTCTTCTTGACTACCATGACCCCGAACTTCTTAGGTACAACCTAAAGGGAACTGACCTAAGTGCAGTAAGAGATGGGGTATATGACTCCAACATCTAAAAGCTTCAGGACTTCATCTCCGACCACATCCTTCATATGGGGATTCAATCGTCTTTGAGTTTCCTTAGAGGGTTTAGCATTTTCTTTCAAATGTATCCTATGCATGCACATGGCTAGATTAATCCACTTGATGTCTATTATGGTCCACCCCAGGGCAATCTTATATTCCTTAAGATCATTAAGTAATTTTTCTTCCGATTCCTTGTCTAAATCTGATGCTATTAAAACAACTAAGATTTCATCTGATCCTAGGTAATAATATTTGAGGTTGTCAGGTAAGGGTTTTAAGGCTAGAGACTATGGTAGCACTATAGAGGGTATGGGGGCAAACTCTCAAAGAGGGAGTGGCTCCACATAAGGGCCCCACTTGGAGGTCTCCATGATTGGAGTAGCCTCTAAAAGATTGTTCACCTCCTTAATAAATGTGACTAATCAAAATATTTATTAAAATACATGATACAAGCCTCTAATAGGTCAAAGATGGAAGGTGGTGGATGAAAGTCTTGAATTAGAC
This sequence comes from Warburgia ugandensis, assembly GCA_035236585.1. NCBI lineage: Eukaryota > Viridiplantae > Streptophyta > Magnoliopsida > Canellales > Canellaceae > Warburgia > Warburgia ugandensis. The sequence continues at coordinate 38,344,592 of CP141134.1, read as the reverse complement.
TCTCAATCAATTTCACTTCACAAGCATCATGGAGGTCTAAATGTTGTTGGACAACACTCAAAATGTTAATAATGGCATTGGGCATCTAAGTATAATAGAAATCTAACTGCTGGGATCAAATAAAATCGATTGGCTAATAAAACTGCTCCACCTATGTCAACACATCTTCAACCAAATCACAGGGTCCCTTTATTGATCTATTTACCAAATGCAACATGGTAGTGGTTAGTTTTAGCTCACTAAGCCTTAGTTGCTCTCACATAGAGTATCAAAACAAGTTAACACTCACCCCTAGGTCAAGCAATGCCCTACCTATGACATGGTCTCCAATAATACAAGAAAATGTAGGGCATCTTGAATCTCTAAACTTTGGTAGGGTCTTCTATACACTTAGCTTTCTCTTTCTAGTGCAGAGCACTTTCAAGAACTTGGCATAGGCAAGGACATCTTTTATTGCATTGAGTAATGGAATGTTAATTTGGACATGTTTAAATACATCCATGAGCTCATTGAAATTTGTTCTCTTTCTAGCCTTGTTTAGTAATTGAGGAAATGGGGCTTTGGGCACATAGGATGCCTCCATTATAAGTTCCACAAGAGATTTTTGTCTTTTCTCCTTTTCTTGTATTGTGGCTACCTCATTTTCCTCTCTAGCTTCCTTAGCTCGCCCTACTTTGTTGTGGACCTGACAGCCACTTTGAAGGGTGGTTGTAAACATGGCATGCTAATGAGGGTTATGAGTTTGAGAACATGACCTATCTCAAATTGGCCCTTAGGGTTAGGGATGGACTGACTAGTGAACTAGCCATTTCCTCTATCTTGTAATGCAGTAGACAATTGACTTACCTGCATCTCTAACATGGTTATGGCTTGAGAGTTGACATGGGCTAAATGTCAACTATCATTTTGTAATTAGTGTAGGGCCTTGTTAATGTCTTCATTTTGCTTTAAAGATCTTTCAATAAGGCCCTAAATGTTTTCCTCAAAGGATGGTTTCTTTTGTTGTTGAGGTTGTTGGAAGCTAGGTGGTTGTAGAGGAATACAGCTCTATGAAAGTTTTGGTTAAGGGGGCTCACAGAGGGTCCCCATTATTAGTTATTCTTCAACCAGGAAAAATTTGGATGCCTAGGTCATCCAAGATTATAGGTCATAGAGTACGGGTTGTTGCTAGGATTCTTATATGCATTTACTTGTTCAACAAGATAATTGTTAAGCACTCTATTTGATGGAAAAGATATGATCACATGAGCTTGGTTAGAATATTGAGCACAGACCTCTTTTGAGGCTTAATAAATGTAGCAGCCATGAGGGACTAAAACATAGTCTCAAGTTTGTCTGCTCTCCCATTATACTTATCTATTCTTTCCAATATAGAGTCTAGCTTATGACCTAGATCTCTTAGCACTCCAATCTTATATAGATCCCCTGTCTTTAGAGTATGGTTATTTATTTCTCTTCTATTTGAATAATCTCATTGCTGAGAATTATCTACCAATGTCCAAAAGAACTCCCAGGCCTCTGTATCATCTTTTAGCATGAGGGCCCCTCCACTCAGGGCATCTACCATTTTCCTATTCTGAGGTGTCAATAACTTATAGAAGTAGTGCACCTTCTACCATTTTTGCAGCAATTCATTCCACCATTCCCTATATTAGTAATACCGTTCATCATCCCTTGGTTTGGAAATTTATAATTTCCTGACAGAGGGCATTTATTTTCTGAAAGAGGAAGAATTTGTTTAAAAACTTCCTAGACAATTGGTCCCATGTACTTATGAAGCCTTCCTCTAAGGAATTTAACCATGACTTAGCTTTATCCTTGAGTGAGAATGAGAATAACATAATCCTAATAGAATCATCTAAAAAGTTTCAAAACTTACATGTGGTGCAAATATCAAGGAATTCCTTGATGTGTAGGTAAGGTTCTTATTGCTCACAACCATAAAAATGGAGAGTAATTGTATGACTCTCAGCTTTAACTCGAAGTGGTCTATGTTTGTTGGGGATAGAGCTATGCAAGACTGGGTGTTAGGCTAGAGCGGCACATAAAAATATCAAATAGATTTACACTCGACTTCTGCTAGTGGTACAACCATGGGGATAAGAATTTGGTTTCTTTCCCCTTGCCTAACGTTGCATTCAATCTCTAAGATCAATGCCCTTGCATAAACTATCCTAATTCAAAGCTAAATGTTATAACTATATGATGAATCTAACTCTAAGTGATGCACAATCAAATCTGAGTATTCACTAATGAAACAGTGTCTTGTTTATCTTTTCTTATTGTATAGATGGTAGCTTCTTAGACCTAGATCTAACAGCTCCTCCTTTTATCCAGATTTGACTACTACTTACTAGTTGGGTTATGCTCTAAAGTGGTTAATACAATCCTTGTGTGACGACCCAGGTTTTCCCATGCATTTTTAAATGCAAGATCTAAATTTCCTAAGGCGGGATGCATCCCTATTTGAAAACCATTTTATAAAAACCCATGCAATGCAGCGGAAAATCTTTAGTTTTAAAACTCATTTTGAAAACCCTGAGTGTCATTTATTTTCACAACAATCAAAGTAGTTTTTGAAAAACTTCAAAAATCATAAATGTTTTTCCCCAAGTCTATCCAGTCACAGCTCACAGCCCAATTGTAAATAAATACAAATACATGTCCAAAGGGTAGAGTGTTTACTTACATGTATGATTGTCTCTTTTTTATTTACTTACTCATAGCACTAACATAGGCGTCCTCTACTCGTGAATGGAGCTATCCTAAAAAATGTTAAGGATAGGGTGAGTATATACTATACCCAGTAGGAGTCTATCACTACTAGTTTTGCAATGCATGCTATGTTTAAAATCATATGCTCTTTAAAACATGTGCATGTTCAAACAACCATGTTCAATATCGATATTAAAAACCATTGTCGAATCGGAATACTGACGACTTAAAGAATCGCATAATCCAAGTCGAAAGTATCATATATATATCATAAACATAATGATATGCTTAAGATGCTCCACTGAATCCAACTCATGGATATATGGTATGGTCGACCAACCTCATGTAATGCCATATGTAATGCAAGTAAATCCTCAAACCATAGGGTCCAACTATGCCCACGACCTTGCTGCTGTGTGGTCCCCTGATACCTAGGGACACAAGGTCATATGCCTCCACGGGACATATGACACTTTGACCCAGTACTGTGACACTAGTGGTAGCCCCCTGTACCACATGCAGTCGAAGCAGGGACATGCCCTTTTTGGGCGTGGTACCCATCCACCTAATAGTGGTAGAGGCTAGAGGCCAACCCAGACCTCTTGGCATAGAGCCCACAAGCTTACCAGCCCAAATCATATACGATCAAACAAGCAAAAACCTCTTTTTCAAAACCTGTCCTCTTTGGGTCCCTCACAACTGCCTACCCAGCATCTTTTGGGCACTCCAGCGTCTTTTGGTAACCCTCAAGGACATGCAATTTTTCAAGAACTCAATGCTCACAAATCATGCAATATATGCAATTGTTTGCAAAACATGTCTATGCATAATGTATTTATCATATGCATGCTGAATTCATTTATATGCTAAACAAGTCATAAAATAAGTCATGTTAAACAAGTCATATACTTATACTTAAAACATGCATTCTCAAAACGATCATGGCTCTTTTTAAAAAGTCTAGTAGCGATAGAGCACCTACCTCAAAATCTACTGGAGTCGCATCCTTTATCACTTCAACCCGTCCTTGGGTTTCATTTATAAACTCCTGGGTATGAATGGATACAAGGAGTCATTATTAATTTCATTCTATTTAGACATTAGATCGCTAGATCTGCCTTTTAGGGTCCATGGTCCTTGCCTAATTTATTGTCAGGCAAAATAGTAGTTAAACTCTGTAATTTGTCCTCTGATCCTAACTTTAAAGTTTCATTAGGTCCGTGTGTCCCAGTTCCTAGGACACCCATGTATCCTAGTTGAACTACGATCGCCTCACGTGTGTGTGCGCCCAAAGGCCGTGCCAAGGATCGCGTTTTGCACGTGCACATGCATGCTCAAGCGACAGGCTATGCCAGGGATAGTGTACACACTATCGTACACCTAAAACCCATCCCAAGGACCCAGTCCCAGGCGCAAGTGGAGCATGGTGTCCTTGGGATGCCTGGTTCGTACAAGGCCGGCTGAACTGGCTTCGTCTTCTCCAGTTGGAAAAACCGACTGGGGAAAAGACCAAATCCGGCATGGATCTTGGCCTGGGGGAACCAAAATGAAGAGAAAAAGGGAAGAACGGCTTACCTGGTTAGCCTAGGGACACCCTTTTCCCGATGGGTGCGCCTGCTAGCCAGAAAACTCGAAGAAGGGACAAGGCCCATTGTTCTGATGTGACCAGAGGAAGAAAGGGGGGAGGGGGGGGGAGAAGAGAGGGAAATGGATAAATGGCAATGGCCGGCCTAACTCGGGCCTGGCCATTGCCGGAAAACTCAGGAAAACTAGGTTTGAGATGGGTTTCCGATTTTTTTCAGAAACCCCAGTCCCAAAATAACCAGAAACTTCATGATTTGGAGAGGGGGAGATAGGGCTTTTTATAGCCCTACTATCGCGGTGCTGCCAATGGCGGTGCCGCCATTGGGGTTGGCAGAAACCTCTAGAAACGGGGTTTCTGGAGAAGTCTAGAGGTGGAAGACGACAGGGGGTGCCATTATCAAAACGGCCCCTTGCGTTTTCTGTCTTTTCGTTTTCTGTTTAAATTACAGAACTGCCCTGATCTTTAAATGGCCGTAACTTCTTCATACGAACTCCGTTTTTGGCGTTCTTTGAGGCGTTGGATTCCATTTTTTTAGTAGAATCTAATGGTACCAAGTTTCCTCAAAATTTTCTTAGTTTACTATTTTAAATAAGGTAAAACATTCAACACATTTGTTTTCCCATAGAATGTCCAATTTTTGTTAAAAATAGCGTAAATTGCTCGGGTATTACACCTTGTGTCAGGAGGCATTTAGACCTCAACTTACATTAACAGAAGGTGAGGGAAAATCACGTAGATTTTATGACACCTACTATAACCACAATGCTCAGAAGCCACTAGGGTGACAATACATTGATCCTTTTGAAAGGGCCCTATGGGCTCGATACCCTAAGTCTCTTTCTACTTGATTTTAAATTAATGTTCAAGGGCTGGAATTGCAACATATAAGGATGTTGATTGATTCCTATGTGAGCTAAGGATCTAATGATGAAATCCAGTCCTTATCTTATAAGGGTTCATGTGGGGCCCTTATTAGCATTAAGTTACATTCCACCATAAAGCTATAAACACACAATGCTAAATAAAAAATCAAACTAATTCTTACTTATATGCTATTTAATAAAGGTTCAAGCACCTCAATAGACGTGACACTATAACCATGCAGCTTATGCCTTGGTTATAGCCGAGCTTAGGCCAACCTTTGTTAAATAGGTGCTTAAACTAATGTAGCAAATCCTAAGTTTTATGTAGCATATATCAATGCATGACCCTAATCTATATGATTTATACTTTCCTCACAAATGAATTTCTACACTAAATGCACTTTATCCTAAAAATAAAAATTTGGGGGAAGATGGCTCACATTGAGGGGATCCTATGATGATCAAGTGTGGGCCACCATATCCACATTTGTCCTGTATTATTACAACCCATTTAAAAATTAAATAAAATTACAATTACAATAAGCCTCACTACAATTTCACTCAAATCCTAATCTAAGAAATTTAAAAAAAAAAAAACATAATCTATATTGATGAAGCTAGCCCATAGGATCGCCACAGCTCCTTTGCTGATTTCTCTAGCACAAAAATCAAACAATAATGGTCAATATGAGAAAAATAGAAAATAAATACAAAAATAATGTAAAACCCTAAACGAATGCACCCTAACCTATCTAGAGGTAAATAATCTAAGGTATGATCCACTACACAAACCATTGCGATTCCCCGGTAACGGCACCAAAAACTTGATGCAATTTTTAAGTTAAACTTGTAAGCACATGAATCAGTTGTAAGGATTTACATGAAGGATGTCAATCCCACAAGGAATCAAACAATTTGAGATATTAGTAGTCCTTACTTAAATTATCTAACTGAGCTAAAGATAGTGATATTTTATCCTAACTAAGAATAGAAACTTAACATGTGAAATATGCAATTATGCTAAAACTAAAACATGATAAACTTAACAACTTTCCTTAAACACACTTTCTAAAAATAAGACTTTCCTAAATTAAAAACCTTATAAATTTAGAACTTTCCTAAACTAACTTTCTAAGCATGATATTAGGAAACTATGCAAATCTAACTAAGAGAATTTCTATAAAGAAATTAAGCAACAAATCTACTACTTTCCTAAACTGAACCTTCTAAACATGGAAATTGGAAACTTCCTAAGCATGGAGTTTCTAAATAATCCAAGTGTACTAATGGGAATGAATATAACAAAAGGATTTAAGCAACAAAACATTACTTCGTTAAAACTTTCTAAATGTGAGAAATTCACTAAATAACAAACTATTCAAACCATAAGTTAAACAAGCTAGTCAAACCAACATGCATACACTAATTAACTTTCCTAACATGCTCAACTAATTCTGCATTCCACCCCTTTTTGAATCAATTTTCAATCAACTTTAAGTCCCTCAAAACCATGTGCACAAGCCATGGGAGGGGTGCATGGTCCTAAGGTGTAATTTTAGCACTTAGTTGAGATGAGGATAGGATGAACTAACCAACTAATTTGCATGATACAAAGAAATTCAATAAATCTTATCTATGATGTCAAACTTTCAACCTAAAAAGCTTTCAAAACTAAGCTTTCAACACTTAGAGTGGAACGCATGGTTTCAATAAGTTTTTAAGTTGATTTTGGTTTGAAACCTTAAAGCAACAATCTCTTTTAAACATCAAACCATGAGAGCAACAACATGCAAATATGCAAACATAAAGAGATCATTATCATTCATCAATCAAGTGGAGATTCATTAATCATCAAATTATATTGAAGTGAAAGCAAGATTGCAAGGATGGAGTGCACTATTCACGAAATAGCCACACAATGCTTTTGAGCATATAATCCAAAGATGATCCCCAGTACACTTCAATCACTATCCCAATCTTTAAGAAACATGCATGTGAACCATTAAGGAAAAATTGTTAGAAAGAAAACATGGGAATGAAAGCACAAACAAGAGATTTGAGCAAATAAAAGAAGAATATGGCTAATGGATTCAAGGTGTCTTTCCCTTGGCTATCACTTTAGTGGAAAACAACCTTGGATCTTTGGATGAACCAATAAGAAGGAACTAAGGAAATGAAAAAGCATTCAACTCAAAAATAGTGAAAGTTTAAAAGTAATGAAGAGAAGATGATCAAAAGAGGAACGACAACCAACCTTTAATGGTGGACTAGGGAACTAAGGCCTAGGCATGGAACATTTGGAGAAGACCCACCAAAGGAAGAAAACATAGTGTCTTAAAGAAATTATGGCTGCTCCCAATGTTCAAAATGTGGAAGTCGACAACGGATGAGGGAAGGGAGGAGAAGAAAGGAAGGTGGAATGCACTCCACCTCCATCCCAAAACACGTATGCATTGGACTTCTTTTATGGGTGTTTGTATATTTTTTTCTAGTGTTTTCTAAGGTGACTTAAAGAAGAGATGTTGTGGGGATGAAATGAGAAGAGGATTGTATGGCTAGGCTTATAAATATGGATGGGGTTTATCAAAGAAGGAAATATGGTGGGAGATAAGCAAGGGGCATCTCCCGCCTTACAAAAATCATTGATGGCTTTTGTAACTTAGAAGGATTGGGAGATAGGGATGCAAAGAGAGAGAGAGAGATAAGTAAGGGAAGGAAGCTCCTACTTTATATGAGTTTCACAAGGAACTCCCTCCCTTGAATGTTCTTCACATAGAATGCCTAATGAAGAATGGAAGGTGGGAGGAAGGAGAATGATAGGAAAGGGAGGAAGATATAAAGGTGAAGTGGGAAGAGGTGATTGGCTAGGTAGTTTTGTAAGAAGTGGGGATTGGTTGGATAGGTTAGGTGGAACTCTAAGATTGGTTGGCTAGTTGAAATGGAAGTTTAGGAAGGTGGATGAATCTTAGAAAGATAAGAAAAAATTAAAAAATAATAAAAATGAAGTAGTATCTTCCTATTGATCCACATGCTACTTTATCTCTGAAGTTTTACTTAATTATCTTCAAAATATCTCATAGATAATTCTTTGAATTCTCCTCCAATCATGGCCTTCTATGTATCTTGGCTCATGTGGCTTTATGGCTAACTTTGAGAGCTCCATTGGCTTGGCTTTGTGGCTAACTTAGATGTGTTTCTTGGCTTAGCTTGATTGCTCCAATCCTTGGATTTGGTGGCCAACTAGGCTCCTAAGCTTGTCACCTTGTTCATGGCTTCAATATGGCTAAGTGGTTTAAGTGAAACCCATGCAAAGGCAGTGGATTTTCCATGGCTTGTGCATGGGCCCACTTTGGCCACCTTTGACTCCTTTCATTCCATCTTCAAGTGATCTTAAGATGATCTTGATCCTTGATCTCGTATTGGATTGATGACTTTTAGGTTTTGACTTGTTCTTTTGATTTTGATCTTCAATTTTCTTCTCGATCGATCTCGGCCATCAAATCATCATCTCACTTCCTATAAAAGTGAAAAACCCTAATTAAATCCTTAAAAAATATTATTATTCACATACTTATCTTGGCCAAAACAACTATTTTACCCCTATAAGTTACAACACATGGGTAACTAATTGGGTGATTTTTATATAAAATTAAGCACTTATCACTTACATAGGTTAAAAGTATCCACTTATCTTCTTTAGAATCTTCTAAGTTTAACTTTCATGGAATACTTTAGAAAAAGGATAAAATGGTTAACTAATTGTATACAAATCTATTAATAAGATGAAGTACAAAATATAGAATGATATTTAAAAATATCCAAATTCTTATCCTTATATACGAACTTTTCATAATTTTTTATTTTTTTACTAAAGGAAAAAATTTGAAAAAAACAACTATAAAGATGGTGCACACATTAAATATGGAAAGATGCTACCCCAAACTTAAATTAAACATTGTTCCGAATGTTTGAACTACATACCATGAACAAATGAAATAATAAACCTAAAAGGAAAGGGTGAGAAAAATAGTACCTAGACTCCTGAATTAGTGCATTAATCTATTAATGTGGACAAATATGTAAAATATACAATGAATGCAAGTGCAACTATATCACCTTAAAACTAAGTAACAAATCCCTAAACTAACCATGAAGGAGTTTTTAGAAAACTCACGCCACTTTAGAACATCATGTTAGTCAATATACATTTTCCACTCATCAATGTATGGATGCAGTAGCAAGATAGCATGATTGATTACTATGATTGAGATTGGATGAGGAATAACGTGATGTGCATTGTCTCGAGAACTGCCAAATTGGAAGTATAATATGCCATCATCGACTACCTAAAAATTGTCCTCCTCTTGGACATCTCCCCAAATGCTAAGGCTAAGATCACTATGCATTTCACTAAAAGGTTCTTCATTTTTATCTTGAGATAGAGAAATATTGGGTCTTATTCCTTCAATATTGTCTTCTGCACACCCAGACATTTGTTAATATTTGACAATAACATCAATTGACTGTCCTTCCTAATCTATATCAAACTCAAGGTAACAAGCAAGGGATTAGATGAACTAAAACTGTCACAGTGCACATTTTCTAGGATAGTGGTTGGTTCAAATTGGGTGTGTTTGCAATCAATGGTTCAAATATAATCTTAGAAGATGGAAAGGGTCTTACTTGGACTTTTCATTTTGATATGTCCATTAGTAGTGCAGCATCAAGTATACCATTCACTTCATCAATGGAGGTGTCTATGTCAAAATCATCAAAACCAAAATGAGCTAGGTAGAGAGGATTAATGCTGAATGATGATAGGGAAGGTAGACTATGTACCATATTAACTTTGAAATGATCTTAAATATGGATGTCCAGTATTAAAGATATTAATTTTAATGCCCATGTCCAGTATTAAAGACAATAAGTTTAATGTCCAAGTTTCTAAAGGTCAACAGCATGGTACCATTCCTACAATTAATTATTACATTTGATGTGGTCCAGAACAATCATCCCAAAATAACTAAAATTTGACTACCAACCTAAACAAATATATCCTCTACCACACTACGTGGAACTTTAATGGACATATCTACCAATGTAGTGTCATGATAGTCCTAAAAGACCAATCTTTAGAATTTGAATTTTGCGTGTAGAGATTTTTCAAAATTTTGGTGTAAGAAGGTATATCCTTAATTGCATTAAGTACTGGAATATTTATATTCACCTATTTGAACACATCCATTAACATATCAATTATTTTCCTTCTTATCCATTTGGAGATGCGAAGAAATGGAGCCTTTAGAATATAATCTACCTTTGGACTAGGGGTAGGAGAAGGAGGAGGTGATTGTTTCTTCTCTTTTCCCTTTCTATTGTTTTTAGGGCTCTCATTGTCCTCAATTCACTCATTTTTCTTAGTCAAACCTAACAGATTATCTATTATTGCTCCACTTATAAGGGTAGTTATGGGTTGTTTTTATTGCTTAAATATCTTCTCGCTAGAAGTAGTACCAATCTCATACTAGCACTTAGTGTTAGGCATAGGTTTACTATGGAAATTTCTTTTTACCCTCTTAGAAAGTGTAGCAACAATTTGACCCAATTGGTACTTTAGCTACATAATAGATTACAAGAGGGTCTGCATTATTTGTTTGATACTATTATTGGATTCTAATGAACTATCAAGAAACAAACTGAGAGTCTCTTCTAAAGATTATTTCTTTTGTTGTGGAGGAAATGACTATTGCAGTACTGGCTGATGTTGTGACATTGGAGCTCTAGTGAAAGGATGATTAGGAGGGATCCTAGAATGTCTCCCTAATTATTTTGACGGCATGAGGAATTAGGATGCCTAGCCCATTACTTAATTTTTCTTTATTTAATGCCCCTTGGTGTTCAAAAAGTACCTTTTCAAAGTCCTAAAGAGGAAGATGCAGTTTGGGTTTAAGATTGTAAGTATTAGAATATGGATTATGAGTGCTCAGATTTTCAAATGCATTTTCTTACTCCATAAAATATTCAAGGATTGTGGAGCTAGATGGGGATGAGGTAGTAGTGGAGCTTAATGAACCTTAGGTGAAAAGGTTGCATAGTGGATTCTCTAGCCAACACAACCTCCCCTAATTTATTAAGAAGACTACTAAACTTGTCCATCTTATCTACCAATATATCCATTTTGTTATAGAGGTCAAGAGTAGCTTTTATCTCCTATGCATAGCTTTTCCATTGAGGCTGTGGAAACCTTTCCATTCAAGTAGAATAATCCCATTGTTGGGAATTCTCAAATAGATTTTCAAAGAAGTTCCATGCCTCCACATCACTCTTGGTCCAAAGTTTCCCACCAATTGTGGCATCAATTGTATGTTAGTTCTATGGACCTTTGTAGAAATATTGTATTTTTTTTCATTTCTAAAAACCATGAATGAACACTTGAATAATAGGTCCTTCCACCTTTCCCAACATTCATAAAAATGCTCACCCTCTTTCTCTTGAAAATTTATAATTTCCCTATAGAGGGCATTGGTTACTTGGATTGGAAAACAATTTTCAAGAATTTCTTGGACAATTGCTCCCAAGCATTGTATAGAGGGCATCAATTGTATGTTAGTTCTATAGAGTAGCCTTTATCTCATATACTTCTAATGAATTTAGATATGCCTTCACTTTATCCTTTAAAGAGAAGGGGAATAGTTGCATCCTAATAGAGTCTTTAGAAAAGTTTTGGTATTTAAATGTAGCACAAATTTCAAGTAATTCCTTAACATGGTGGTAGGATCCTTCTTATCTAGACCATAAAAATTTGACAAAAGTTGGATGACACCTGATTTTAAGTAAAAGTACTTTGCATTAGTTGTAGGTACCTTTATACATGATGGGAGTTAAATTGTACTAACATTGAATATTCTTGTAAGGTTTAGCCTCTACTACTTTATTAGATATGTTTTTGGCAATGATTTCTAAATATTCTTACTTCTTTAGGCCTTGTCTTTGGATCCATTTTATCTCCTGGTCTAAGGATCCTATATATGGATTGACATATTGATGACCTAGCATACATTAATGATTGGAGTACTGGACTTTCTATACAACAAAACTAAGTCGTTGAATGCAACAAAAGAGTACTTTTTTTCTACCTAGTCTAGGGAAACTTAAACTCAATAATGCAATATATATTATATGATGCAAACAAACAAAGGCATAATAAATCCAAACCCCATGGAAAACAAACTAAAAGGTTTATTTGTCTTTATTTTCTTTGGGGGAGTGGCTTATAGGTTATGTGAAACCTAGGCAGCTCCTCCTCTCTTTTAGACTTGCCCTACTACTAACCAATTATATCCTTAATCAACCACTTCACACACACCTCAGTCAGCCATAGATGATCTAAGTCATCAAATGTATAAGCAGATCTTGTCGTTTAAATACCAACAAAGTTGATCAAGTAGGGGCCAACACAGTGGTAATAGGTCACCTCCTTTCAAGAGGGTCCTATGAGCTCATAAGCTGCTAAGGTCTCTTCTAAATTAATTTTAAATTAATTGTTGAGGTAGGGATTGCATGTAAGGTGATGTTTAATAGTTGGGACATGGGATGGTGACTAAATCCACCCTTGATCCTATATGAGTGAGTGCCCTTACTAATTCAACAAAGAATTTTCACTTAGTTCGATCAACATATATTCACTTAAAGTATTTAAATTTGCCACAATATGCAAGAAAAGTAGTAAATCTAATGCAGCTACCTATATGCTACTTAACAAAGGGTCAAGGCCTCAACTAATGGGACACTATAACGCTGACAGCCTATGTCCTTGGGCTATAGCCGAGCTTAGGCTATCCTTGTTAAATAGTTGCTTTCTAATGCGAAATCCTAATTAGTATGCAACAATTAATAATGGAATGCAACTATATGCGTTTACACTACCATTCACAATGCAAGAATAGCTATTTATGCAACCTAATCTAGGAAATAGAAAAAAGGAAAGAATACTCTTATAGTGGGCTCTTGGGATTAGTCTTCTCCTACAAGGGTGGGTCCATGTCGATGCCACCTCTTCTTCCCGATTATGATGTCCCACCCTTGCCTATATTATTACAACCCTTTATTTGAAATTTAAATGAATCAAGGTGTACAAAAATTTATAAGCACATCCTAACTACAATCCACCCAAATATAAAAAATATAAACTATACTAAGTCTTCCTCCAAGTCTTTATTCTTCTCCAACTTCCCACACAAATCAAAAGGAAAGTATCAAATTCTTTCTAAAATAAAGAAGGTAAGCAAAAACAATGCAACTATTTTATATGCAATCCTAAGACTATGACTAGTTGTGAAGTAAAGAAAACTTAGATTTTAATCTAACTCCTTTGCAAGTCTCTAGCAACGATGCCAGAAACTTGTTGTATTTCTAAAGCTCCCATTGCATGTGATATCATTGTATATGATTTGTTCTTCCCTTTACAAGCTTCTTGATGTGGTGACTAGATTGCATGCATGTATGTGAAGTTTATCAACATACTTTTGATACAAACACTCTATTTTGAATGGACAAGGCTTGATATTTTACTTAAGGTTTCTCATTGCTCTAACTTGGTATTTGACATCAAGTTTCAGTCTAAATTCTCTTACTTCATTTTTGGCATGTATGAGTCCACAATGTATGTTGGAAGGTAAATTTACTCTTTTAGGGATAAAGTTGTCAACTTTGAGCAATTTTTAAGTGTACCTTGGACCTGCAAAACATAGAATTTATCCTAATTAGTGATGTTGAAGCTATTTTTGGGGCTAAAACCTATTAAATATAGAGGTATGTCTATAACATTTCTATATATATATATATCATGCATATATAGATGTTGAATGTGGATGTTATAGTGAATGTAGACATCCTAGTTTCTCTTTTCATGTCTTTTGAAGATTGTAAGTTACATATAGTTATGTTTACATAAATGCGTAGGAAGATATTAGCAGTTCATTGAATTAGTGTAGGAATATTATAATAGTTCATTACATGTATGTAGGAATATTGTAATAGTAGGTTAAGTGTATAGTAGTGAGGAATAAAAAGTATGAAGTTTTTAAACTTAGTTTTGAAAACTAAGTTTAAAACTTCAACTTTTAATGTTGATTTTTGACAAACTAGCTTTAAAATTTAATCACTTTTAAAGTTCATCCATGGAAACTAACTTTAATAGCAGTCAACTTTCATAGTTGATTATCATAATTGACTTCCTTTTTGAATGATTTTTTAAGATAGCTGAATAGAAGTGGAACCGTCTTCTATATATGTTTCTAATAGACTTTAGAACTCTTTTGTCTATTAGTGAAAGATTCAATATGAAAATGGTGAAGGTATGTAAATTCTTTGTATACACAATTGTAAAAAACAATGGTAGCTTATCTTGTTGTTTCCAAATATAGTAACATATTTATTTCTACTTTGTAGTCTACCTGTGATGTCTCTTATGACAAGAAGAAGCACGCTTTGTAAGGAGCTTGTTAGAGTTGACAAAAATGGAAGAGCTACCTTGCTAGCAACTAAGAGTCCATTGCATATCAAGCAACATCATTGAACGAGATGTATGGAATGAATTTGTATAGTGCCGTGTGTCTCCTAAACTTGAGGTATGTGCATAGTGTGGGTTTGATTGAATTAATTATAATATTTAATTGTGCTTAGTTACCTTTCATTGCTTCAAATATATAGGCAAAAAGTGCTCAAGGTAGACAAGTGCATGTGATCAATCATGTAGCACAACCTCTTTAGGTTAGGCTATGCTAGATTGAAAGAACAAGAAGCAAGTATTTGTAGGAGTTCATTTCTTTCTAATTATTCCTTAGTTATATTTTATTACCTCACTTTAATGTCTCTCTTAATAGTAAAAGAAAGCTATGAATACAAATCGCATTAACCTCACCATCCTATGAAAATTGTCATATTCAAAGAAGCATAATTCCCAAATTGACAAAAACAAAATTGTTGCACATGTTGCTTCTTGTATAGGAAGTGGTCATGTCTACCCTTGTTATATTTTCATAACACTTACAAAATAATGTATAGAATTGATCATGTTCTTCCAAGCATCCTATATATAAACACTCTAAGTAGCACTATTGTAAAGGATGATATCATGTATAAGGTTTTAGAAACCAAGAAGGATGAGGCAATCCAGGTTTTTGAAATATATTTTCATCAAATCATTTAGAAATTGATCAAGATCAATCCTTAATTTTTTTAAATAGTTAAAAAACACAAATTGATATTAAATAGATTCAAAACTACTTCTTCAAGCCCGAATGCATAAAGAAAAACTCCACCATCCTAAAAAATAATAATTAAGTAAAAAGACCAATAGAATTAACAAGTGACAACCCAAACACACTAAGTTCTATTACAATTCCATTGTCTCCTCATAATTCCAAATTAGCTACAGTTCCTTTGATGCTAAAACTTAATTAAAAGAAATTATACCTAAGTCTTGATACTATGGTAATTTAGATCTTCTAATTTTCTAGCACTCCAAGTCCAAAGCTACTCTTCCTACACTTGACCTGTACGGTGGTTCGGTGAGTAATTTGAATTACTCCGTAGGAAATATAAAACTAGCCAAAACAACAAAATCTATGTTATGAATTTTGAAAACTTCATATGCTTGATAGTTATCAAATATGCTACCATCAAATAGCAGCATATCAACCATCATATATCCAGTCAACATATCTATCAGTGATCAATAGTGCTTAAGCAATTCTATCATATTCACACATATCAATTATCTATCGAACTTTAAAATAATTTAGATAAACCAATTACTCATATTGATTCAATTATCTATTTTAGATCAATCATTTATAAAGGATCCATATCAAATCCATCCATTCATTAACACTTTAGTTAATCATCGTTATCAGATTTAGATGGTCAAATGTTGACTGACATTTAATATCCCATCACAAGGTATAGGTCAATATTCTCAAGAACGACCAACATGTTAGCCCACATTAAACCAAATAGAAGCTCAACTATGCACACAGTGAAACTCCAAGTTCTTAACTTTCCTCGTCAATGGGTACCACATTGACTACACCATCTGCATGGGATGGGCAGATCAATCCTATCCAAGAGTAGTGCCCCTTGTGATTGTACTCTCATCAAATATGTCTATCATAGACTTAAAGCCTTTTTGGAAGTCAGTTGCAAACTTAACTTCTGAGTATAGCAACCAATTAATGATCAACATATGTTATACAAAACCAAACTCAACTCAATGAGCTTTTTTATTTTTAGAAACTTGGGTTTTCCAGGCCAACTCAGTGAGTCATTTGATTTTCAAAACCCTTAGTTCTTTTATCTCATTTTCAATGAGATGCTTATATACAATCATTGCAATTAAGTTTCTTGTGAGTTTAATTACAACATTATAAAAGATCATATTTCTAACATCTTTCACAAACATATGCGATGATAAAAATCAAATAACAAAAGAAATATAATAAACATAGTGTAGCACCCCAAATTTTTAATTCATTTTATATGAAAATAAGAAATGCATAATTCAATTTCTAATATTTTAACTTTTAAGAACAACTAATGAAAGATATGGAATTGACCATTAAACTTCAATATTAGTAATCTACTCAGAAAAACAAATTCAACAACACTAGTTATGTCAAAATTGGAGCTCGGATGAAAAAATCATAATTATTTTAATTAAAGTATTTAATTTAAATTAATTAGTGGTTAAAATAGTAAAATTAATTGTAAGTGGGACCCACATGATGTGACACAATTTAGAGGCAGACGCATCATCCATAAATGTAAACTGAGTACTACACGCAATAAGACATAATAATTACCTACATTTAAGGCAGGTAATGATTATATAAAAATAAATAAATAAATAATCAGCATTAAAGCGAATGTTTCTCTCTCTTAGTCAACCCACCTGTCAATCAACCCAATCCAAGGCTGCACCAAACGTCAAGTCGCACGCGGTGGCAGAGGTCCCTTGTTGGTGTCGTTGCAGCCGCTAGCAGTCCTTCCCCCTCTCCTCCTTCCTGCTGACGACACTGCTGCAACCTAGTGACCCACCTTCTTATGTCACAGTAGAGCAAATCCCCAGTGAACTCCCCTACCAATGACACTAAAACACCTTTTTCCCGTTGCTCCACTTTTCGAGGCATATATCATTGATGATGAAAGGCCCTGCAAGAGCCCATAGCAACCAACCATCGGCAACTCCTCCCTTCCTCCTCTCCCCTTCTTCCTCTAATGACCTGATAGTGCCCTTCTTTGGTGAACATGCACCCCACTAGCCCATTCATTCTCTGTTCCCCTCTCAATCCCCATATCTCCTTGATTACCCTCTCCGGTCACCCACTGCACAAACATACCTCACTCCCCCCTTCTTCCATGGATGTTGCTCGATCCCTCGCTTGAGCAGACCAGCAATGTTGAAATCCACCTCTCCCTCTTTCCTCACTTTCCCTTCTTCACAGCCATCACACCTGATTGACTAGGATGCCCGTGGCTAAAAAACCCACCTCCCATCTCTCTCTCTCTCTCTCTCTCTCTCTCTCTCTCTCTCTCTCTCTCTCTCTCTCTCTCTCTCTCTCTCTCTCTCTCTCTCTCTCTCTCTCTCTCTCTCTCTCTCTCTCTTCTTCTTCTTCCAGACATCTAGCCTGGCACATTAGTGCATAGAGACAGCCTCCTAGATCTCCAATTCCCCCCACTTCTCTTCCCTGACATGGCTTGAATCTTCGAGCCGGCCGACGCTCTTTGATCCCCCTATCCCCCTAGCCCTTTGCCTCTCCCTCCTTATGGTCAGGTTTGGGTGGTGACTAAACCACCACCAACTGGTGCCCCCACTCTCCCTCTTTCTCCCTTCCTATTTTGAACCATGGACCCCCACTACCAACACCCACGCCTGAAATTGGATGTCTTCAACTACTCAACCTAGAAGGGATCTCACTAATCTGAAATGTTCATCATGATCCTTGTGATGTGACGAACAAAACCCATAGACCAATTTGGCCATCAATGAAAATTCAATGGTGATCTGAAGCCCACAGCCTTGTACGATCATAATCATGTTGATTTATGACCAATTTGACAATCCATCATCATATAGCCTATGATCTATCACCAAATGTCAGATCCATGACCAAATTAGTAAAATCCCACATAATCCAACTATTATATCAATCATTAGAACCCATTTCTGTGATCAATCAGATGTTGTATCACAATTTAACCATTGATCGGCTAATAAATACTAGATCGGTGACTGATCTATCACTTAAGATGATCCAACCTTTGATCAACTACCTAACATGTAATTAGCCACTAATTTCAACGTTCATTTAGAATTGACTATAGATTTAGCACTGGATTTGATCCATTGTGAATCTAATCTTACACTTTGATCTGGCCATTCTTTAGTTACCAGAACCTAAAATTTGTGCAACTGGGTGCTCTATTTCCCCTATTCGCAACCAAAGCACTTGATCTGAGTCATCTCTCTCTCTCTCTCTCTCTCTCTCTCTCTCTCTCTCTCTCTCTCTCTCTCTCTCTCTCTCTCTCTCTCTCTCTCTCTCTCTCTCTCTCCCTCTTCTTCTTGGCATCTAGCCTGGCATATTAGTGCATAGAGGTAGCCTCCTAGATCTCCATTTCCCCTTATTTCTCTTCCCCCCACACGGCTTGAACCTTAAGTCAGCCAACGATCTTTGATCCACCTATTCCCCCTTGCCCTTCACCTCTCCCTCCCTATGGTTAGGATTGGGTGGTGACTGAACCGGCAACCACCAGCCACCACCAACTGTTGTTCCCACTCTACCTCTTTCTCTCTTCCTATTTTGAACCATGGGCCCCACTACCAACACCCACCCTTGAAATTGGATGTCTTCAACTACTCAATCTAGGAGGGATCTTACTAATCTGAAATGTTCATCATGATCCTTGTGATATAAAGAGCAAAACCCATCGACCAATTTGGCCATCAATGAAAATTTAATGGTGATCTAAAGCCAACAACATTGTATGACCACGATCATGTTGATTTATGACCAATCTAACAATCCATCATCATATACCCTATGATCTATCACCAAATGTCAGATCCATGACCAAATTAGTAAAACCCCACATAATCCAATTGTTATATCAATCATTAGAACCCATCTCTGCGATCAATTAGATGTTTTATCGGGATTTAACCATTGATCGGCTAATAGATACTAGATCAGTGACTGATCTATCACTTAAGGTGATCCAACCTTTGATCAACTACCTAACACGTAATTGACCACTAATTTGAGCTTCCATTTAAAATTGACTATAGATTTAGCACTAGATTTGATCCACTATGAATCTAATCTTACACTTCGATCCGATCATTCTTTAGATACCAAAACCTAAAATTTGTGCAACTGGGTGCTCTATTTCCCCTATTAGCAACCAAAGCACATGATCTAAGCCATCTCTCTCTCTCTCTCTCTCTCTCTCTCTCTCTCTCTCTCTCTCTCTCTCTCTCTCTCTCTCTTCTTCCCGGCATCTAGCCTGGCACATTAATGCATAGAGGCAACCTCCTAGATCTCCATTTCTCCTTATTTCTCTTCCACCCACACGGCTTGAACCTTCAAGTCGACCAGTGATCTTTGATCACCCTATTCCCCCTTGCCCTTTACCTCTCCCTCCCTATGGTCAGGATTGGGTGGTGACTGAACTAGCAACCACCAGCCACCACCAACTGCTGCCCCTGCTCTCCCTCTTTCTCTCTTCCTATTTTGAACCATGAGCCCCACTACCAACACCCACCTGTGAAATTGCATGTCTTCAACTACTCAATCCAAGCAGGATCTCACTAATCTGAAATGTTCATTGTGATCCTTGTGAAGAACAAAACCCATAGATCAATTTGCCCATCAATGAAAATTCAATGGTGATTTGAAGCCCAAAACATTGTACGATCACGATCATGTTTATTTATGACCAATTTAACAATCCATCATCATATAGCCTATGATCTATCACCAAATGTAAGATCCATGACCAAATTAGCAGAACCCGACATAATCCAACTGTTATATCAATCATTAGAACCCATCTCTATGATCAATCAAATGTTTTACAACAATTTAACCATTGATCGGCTAATAGATACTAAATCTGTGACTGATCTATCCCTTAAGATGATCCAAGCTTTGATCAACTACCTAACATGTAATTAGTCACAAATTTGAGCTTCCATTTAGAATTGGCTATAGATTTAGAATTAGATTTGATCCACTGTGAATCTAATCTTACACTTCGATCTGGCCATTCTTTAGAACTGGATTTGATCCCCTATTAGCAACCAAAGCACTTAATCTGAGCCATCCATTTTTGAATTTTTGATCAAAGGTGATCAAACTCCATCAGGTCACATTACACACAAAGTCATAAATGGATTTAAGTGATCAGAGGGAAGACCACTATAGAGTCTTATTTTTGTTAATTAAATTTCATCTTGTTTTAGTTATGCCTAGTAAATTGTAGAAAATTTAGGAAAAAATTAGATTAGAATGGATTAAACTTTAGGAAGAACAATTGAGCTATATATATTATTCATTAAATTAATATAATTGTTAGATTATTTTCACAACCTTAAATTCAAAGATTTGATGTTAGGATAACTTGGAACTATTGATCTGACTAATTAGAAGTTAATCTGATCATCTAATCAATATATCAAACATTAAAATATGAAATAGAATACTAGTAAGTCCAAGATGAATAGAGATTGAGAATAAATGGATGATCTAGACATTTGATTTTTAATCAATGGCTAGGATTTTAGGATATTACAAAAAAATATAAAGATATACATCTATGATTGGAGAGCCATAAAAACAAAATCATCATGTTTAAAGATGATCAAAGACTAAATGAGTTATAGATGAGGATTTGTGATAGGGGAATGACATTTTATGCACATATGACTTGACAGATATGCCGATTGATATGAAATTGAAACTGTTGATCATTCTAAGGCTTGAGATAGCCCTATTCAAGGTACGTAGAATTTAAGATACTAATTTTCTAAAATTGCATGATCTTTTGATACAGTGTGATGTGAATTTAATATCTACATGAGATTTGAATTGCATGAATTATTCATGGATTAGTGGTTAAAATAGTAAAATTAATTATAAGTGGGACCCACATGTTGTGACACTAAATCTAAAGGCAAACACATTGGCCATAAATTTAAACTGATTCCTACATGCCATAAGACATAGTCAATACCCGCATTTAAGGTAGGTAATGATTATATAAAATAAATAAATAAATAATCAGCATTAAAGTTGATGTTTCTCTCTCTATCTTGATCAGCCCACCAGTTAGTGCACCCAAACAGAGCCTACAAGGAAACCCTAGTCACATGCATTGGCCAAGGTCCTTTGCCGGTGTCCCTGCAAGCACTGGCGATCCTTCTTCCTTCTTCCCCTTCCGGCCAACATTGTTGCTGCTGTCAGGCAATCCACCTTTTGTATATTTTGCATTATGTGTGTAGATCGTGATGTTGTGTGGCATGATGATATGCCTGGTATGAGCTCATGACCATTATGTATACCCAGTGTTGATTGGATGGATACATGGACCCAGCAGTGGCTATGTGTATGCGGAGCAGTAGTGGCTAGATGATTATGATTATATATTATTATTTTATGAGTTTAATGTTATTTAACTCTCATTGTTATTATGAAGCATTATTTAATATTCTGATCATGATTTGCACATGGCACTGCATCATTGGATGTATTTATGATGTTTACATCTATTCAAAAAGTTTACTTAATATTCAAATTGTGATTTGAATATGACATTGCACAATTGGATTTATTTCTAACATTTAATTGAAGTGCTTTGAATTTTGATATTCAAAAAGTTTGTGATGATCTTAAATTTAATCAAGAAAATTATTTATGTAAAATGATCTGATGCATTGTAGTGATTATTGAATTGTGAAAAGAAATGTTTTATTTCAGTTTTCATATGCAATTTATTCCCCTACGAAGCATAGCTTGTTGAGGCATTGCATTGTTTTTGCAATGCCTCAGATATTGAGAAATAAACAGGACCAATGAGGAATCAAGAGAGTAGGTAATTGAGACATCGTTTTTTGAGGGTATGCTTTAAATATACTTAGAATATGTGTGTGTGTGTGTGTGTGTGTGTGTGTGTGTGTGTGTGTGTGTGTGCACCTATAATATTTGAACTTGAATTGTAATCATGTAGGGACTGTGGCAGTCAACTAGATGAGTCCTAAAGAAATAAACTTGTTGTAAAAAAGGTTTACTTTAAAATTTAAACTCAAAAATTCATTTGAGTTTTTGAAATATAAAATCAGACTATATTATAAATAGTTGGAAAATGGAAAAGTTGACACTCAAGGTTTTGGAATAGATTTCAAAGAAAACAATTTCTGTTGTTTTGTTTTCAAAATAGTTTCCAAACTTGGGGCCCAACATTTAAATAATAATTATGAAAAAAGTGTGTCAAAATCCTAGGTCATCTCATTTGGTATCAAAGTAGGTTAATCCACACATAGCCAGCTCCAAAAGTGCAAGTTGACATGACACATTAAGGTGATCTAGATGTTATGAGTTGAATCATTTAGAAAAAAAAATTTAATTTGAATAAACACCACTTAGAGGAATTAGAAGAGAATCTAGAATATGTAAAGATAGAATTGAAATTATATAGAGATTAGATTCATATCATTAATGGAAAATGACTCTGTTGGAGGTCACGAATAGTCAACGAAAAAGGAAAATGATTAAATAAAAGAAAAGTGAATTCTAATGAGAATGGTAAGGTTCTTAAGGTAAGAAATCAGATTATGGCATATATATGAGTTAGTGTTTCTAAGTGAGAATATTGTTGTCGATTAACGATTTATTAATGGACACAACTTACCATGATTACAAGTTCTAATGTGAGAATAGTATATGTAAAGACCTCAAGAGTACATGGTTTATCTATGAGAAAAGATTGGAAGTTGGTCTTAATGAAGATTATGAAAATGAGTTTAGTCAAATCTTAGATACCTCTTATTGATAATTTTACGCAAAAAATAAATAAATTGATGGAGATATCGAGATAAAGATTATCTGAATGCTATTATAGAAGAAATGCTTAAATATAGAAATAATCTGATCTTAGACCATGAAATTGGATATAATTATGAATAAGTCATTGAGAAAGAAGGTCATAGTGTAGAAATAGTATATGACAAGTAAGTATTCGATATAAAGAAATTCAATATAGACAATGTATATTGTGAACGAGAATGAATAATTTCTTAAAGGGTATTATGGTGATCTTGTAGGGTGTGGAAGACTATGATTATTTGTATTGAAAGGATTTAGCCTATGATGATATAGTTAGGGGAAGAATTTAAGTAGGAATGTAGAAAAATTATTAAAAAAATATTTGTGGAAGGTCATGGTGAGACATTGTGTATAAAGATCATATGTCATGTTGCATGAAAGTGTATAAATTATAAAGTATAATTGATCTTGGTGTATAAGGCATGATATAGTATCAATTACATCCTCTTAATTGAACAAGGAGATGGATTGAAAGAAAATATTATTTGATGAGAGTGACATCTAATTAAAGTCCCAATATATGGATAGCATAAGGTAGTAAATAAGACATGTGATCTTAAAAAAAATATAGTGATAATATACAAGTCTTGATTGGAAATCCAAGTATTATTTGAGAAATGAAAAGTAGTATTTCTATAAAGAAAAGTTTGTGATAGTAATAAGTCCAAATTGAAACAAGAAATTCTTATGTGGACATATCAATCACATTATGTTGATTCATTTAAGTGAAATAAGAAGGTCTAAATACTTGTCATGGTTGTGTTGAGATAGTATAAATAAGATGAGGAAGTATACATGGAAAAACTTAACGTTTGAGCATTGGTCATAGAGGTTTAGAGATATTATTGATATAAAACATGAGATGATTTGGAATCATTTAGGAATGATGTTTAAAATAATAGTACAACTAAACAAGTGAGAGCTGGTTATCTAGAGCTGAAGTATAAAGGGGATTGAGATATGCAATACCAATAAATGAGAAAAGTGATGGTGCCTAAGAAGGTTAGCATATTCTAAATAATAATAATAGTAGTAATAGTAATAATAAGAAATTTGACTTTGATTGTGTAAGAGTACTACCATGAGAGTAGTTTAATTTCCATATAAAACAAACTACAATGTAAGATTCTACAATGATCATTCTAATGGAAAATTTAGGCAATCATTTGGAAGTATGGGTTTAGTTTCATAAGGAAATGTGAGATACTTGTATAAAGCAAAATTATGGAATTGGTCGACCTTGAGCTTTCACATAAAAGGAATTGTTTGAATTTGAGTTAGAAATTTTGGCGAAAATGGATAATCGAAGTAGACAAAAGAATACAAAATGATCTTATATTATGAATTTAGAATGAAATGTGAAAATTAAGGGAGATCAATACTTAGTCAATTATGAACAGTAAAGTGATTACGACATCTATTAATGGTACAGGAGCTTGAAAGAAAAATTGAAATGGGAAGAGTAAGATGCACCTTACGATAATTGTATATGGATGTACTAAAAAAATTTGAAGATGAAATTTCATTAAGGAGGGAAGGATGTACCACCCCAAATTTTTAATATATTTTATGAGAAGGGATTAAATTGAAAAGAACAAATGCAAAATTCAATTTCTAATATTTTAACTTTTAAGAACAACTAATGAAAGATATGGAATTGACCATTAAACTTCAATATTAGTAATCTACTCAGAAAAACAAATTCAACAACACTAGTTATGTCAAAATTAGAGCTCGGATGAAAAAATCATAATTATTTTAATTAAAGTATTTAATTTAAATTAATTAGTGGTTAAAATAGTAAAATTAATTGTAAGTGGGACCCACATGATGTGACACAAAATCTGGAGGTAAACACATCAGCCATGTAAACTAATTCCTACATGCAATAAGACAAAATAATTACCCACATTTATGGCAGGTAATGATTATATAAAATAAATAAAAAATAATCAACATTAAAGCTGACATTTCTCTCTCTCTTGGTCAGCTTGTCAGTCAGTGTGCCCAACCTGAGGCTACAACGAACCTTGGGTCACACGCTCCAAGTGAGGTTCCTTGCTAGTGCCCCTGCAGTCGCTGGCAATCCTTCCCCCTTCTCCCCCTTCCGGTGGACATTGCTACTGCAGCCAGACAATCCACCTTCTTATGTCACGGTACTACAAACCCCCAACGACCCCCATAATGGTACTATCAAAACCCCTTTTCCATGTTGCTCCTCTCTTTAAGGCATAGATCATTGATGATCGAAGGCCTGCCAGAGCCCACAGTAACTCCTCCCTTCCTCCTCTCTCCTTCTTCCTTCAACGACTTGACAATACCCTTCTCCTATGTGTGCACACCTCACCGTCCCCTTCTTTCCTTTTTTCCATTTCTTTCTTCACATTTCCCCTAAGTTCCCTCTCCATCTGGCCACTGCGCATACTTACCTCACCTCCCCCTTCTTCCAACGACGCAGCCCAAACACTCACTTGAGCAGACCAGTAGCATCGAAATCCACCACTCCCTCTTCTCCACATCCTTCCCTTCTTTGCAAGCGGGCCGTGCCTAAAAACCCTACCTCCCATCTCACTCTGTCTCTCTCTCTCTCTCTCTCTCTCTCTCTTGTTCCCTACAACTAGCCTGACATGTCAGTGCACATAGACTAGCCGTACAAATCTCCATTTCCCCTATTTTTCTTACTCCGGCATCGCTTGAACCTTCCAACCAGCTGGCAATCTTGGATCCCCTTATTCCCTCTTGTCCTTCACCTTTCCCTCCCTGTGGTCAGGTTTGGGCGGTGACCGAACTGGTAGCCACTGCCCCCACTCACCCTCATTCTCTCTTACTGTTTTTCACAGTGGGCCCCACTATCAGCACATACCCTTGAAATTGGATCTCTTCAACTGCCTAATCTAGAAGGGATCTCTCTAATTTGAGATTTTCATCACAATCCTCGTGATGCGAGGAACAAAACCCATCAATTAATTTGGCTATGGTGAAAATTCAATAGTGATATGAAGTTGACAACGATGTACGGTCAAAGTCATGTTGAGCTATGATGGATCTGACCATCCATTATCACATAGCCCATGATCTATCTCCAAATGTTAGATCCATGACCAAATCAGCAAAAATCCAATAATCTAATCATTAATCAATCACCAGAACCCAGATTTGTGACCTATCAGACTTTCTATTGTGATCTAACCCTCAATCAACAAATAGATGCTAGATATATGACTGATCTATCCCTTTAAGATGATTTAAGCTTTGAACAACTACCTAACACCTACATCAGCCATTGATTTAAGCTTCCATCTAGATTTGACCATAAATCTAGTATTGGATCATTTGATCCACTACTAATATGATCTTACACTTTGATCCAACTATTCTTTAGTTACTAGAACCTAAAATTTGGGCAACTGGGTGCTCTATTTCCCTGATCAGTAACCAAAGCACTTGATCTGAGCCATCCATTTTTGGATTTTTGACTAGAGATGATCAAACCCCATCAGGTCACATTAGACACTAAGTCATACATGGATTTAAGTGATGAGAGGGAAGACCACTATAAAGTCTTATTTTTATTAATTAAATTTCATTTTTTTTTAGTTATACCTAATAAATTCTAGAAAAATAAGAAAAATAATAAGATTGAAATGGATTAAAATTTAAAAAGAACAATTGAGCTATTTATATTATTAATTAAATTAATCTAATGGTTAGATTGTTCTCATGACCTTAGATTTGAAGATTTGATGTTATACTTGAAACTATTGATCTAACCGACTAGAATTGAATCTGATTCTCAGATCAATACATCATACATTAAAATATGAAATAGGATACTAGTAAATCTGAGATGAATAGAGATTGAGAATAAATGGATGATCTGGACCTTTGATCTTTAATCAATGGCTAGGATTTTAGGATATTATTAAAAAAAAAAAGGTAAAGATATACACCTATGATCAGAGATTCGTAAAGATAAAATCATCATGTTTAAAGATGATCAAAGACTAAATGATTTATAAATGAGGATTTGTGATAGGGGAATGACATTATATGAACGTATGACTTGATAGATACACCGATTGATATGAAATTGAAATTATTGATTGTTTTAAGGCTTGAGATAGCCATATTCGAGGTAGGTGGAATCTAAGATACTAATTTTTAAAAATTGCATGATCTTTTGATACAGGTGATGTGAATTTGATAACTACATGAGATTTGAATTGCATGAGTTATTCATAAATTCATTTATTATGTGATATTATACATGTGGGAGCTATGACTTGATTTATGAAATGAAAATGTTATAGTATTGTATATGGAAATATTTCTATATTATGATCACTATTTCATGGATTGTGAATGCATGTCATTGACATAAAAGGCATGATTTGAAAACATACTGCATGTTTATAGTTGCATGATTTGATTTGATTTGAAGCCAAATGGATTTGATTTTGGTACAGGGTACCAACTATACATATGATATAATTTTTTCATGGATTTGACATGAAATAGGCATATGGCCTGATATTATTATTATATTATATATAGGCATGGAGGCCTAGTGAATTTTGTTTTCGCCAAGCATAGGTCTAAGGATGCTATGCTAGGAGTGTTGTGAGGGTTTGGCTACCCACTCTCTGAAACTTACTGTATGGATACCATGCCCATTGCAAGGCAAAATGTTAGGTTGTGGCAATTATGGGAAGGCCCCACTGTGATAGTCTGTCTCCCCATATTGACATGATGCTTTATTTTTCCACCTTTATGTCAATTGAGCATGCCAGTGGATCTTAGCACGCAGGATGTATGCTGTAGCATAGTAGTCCTTTTGTATATTTTGTACTATGTGTGTAGATCATGATGATGTATGGCATGATGATATGCCAAGTATGAGCTCATAAACATTATGTATACCCAGTGTTGAGTGTATGGATATGTGGACTCAGTAGTGGCTATGTGTATGTGGAGTAGCAGTGGCTGGATAATTATGATTATATATTATTATTTTATGAGTTTGATGTTATTTAACTCTCATTGCTATTAAGAAGCATTATTTGATATTCTGATCATGATTTAGACATGGCACTACATCACTGGACGTATTTATGATGTTTACATCTATTCATAAAATTAACTTGAGATTTGGATTGTGATTTGAATATGATATCATGCTGTTGGATTTATTCCTAACATACAATTGGAGTGCTTCAAAATTTGATATTCAAAAATTTTATGATTATCTTAAATTTAATCATGCAAATTATAAATGCAAAATGATCTAATGCATTGCAATTATTATTATATTGTGAAAAGAAATGTTGTATTTCAATTTTCATATGCAATTTATTCCCCTACCAAGCATAACTTACTAAGGCATTGCATTGTTTTTGCAATGCCTTAAATAGTGAGAGACAGACAACACTAATGAAGAATTAAGTGAGTAGCTAATCAAGACATCCTTGTTTGAAGGTATGTTTTAAATATATTTTGACTATATATGTACATCTGTAATATTTGAACTTGAATTGTAATCATGTAAGAACTATGCCTATCAACCAGATAGGTTCTAAAGAAATAAACTTGATTTCAAAAAGGTTTACTTTAAAATTTAAAACAAAAATTCATTTGAGTTTTTGAAATATAAAATCAGACTATAATATAAATAGTTGGAAAGTGGAAAAGTTGACACTCAAGGTTTCGGAATAGATTTCAAAGAAAACAATTTCTGCTAGTTTGTTTTCAAAATTGCTTTCAAACTTGAGGCCCCACATTTCAAAAAGAATTATGAGAAAAGTGTGCCAAAATCCACTGTCATTTCAATTGGTATCAAAATAGGTTCATCCACACACAACTAGTTTCAAAAGTCCAAGTTGAGAAGACAGTCTAAGGTGACAGACATGTTATGAGCTAAATCATTTATAATTTTTTTTGAAATTTAAATAAACACCACTTGGAGGAATTAGCAATAAAATCTAGAATTTGTAAAGATCGAATAGAAATTGTATCTAAATTAGATTCATATCATTAATGGAAAATGACTCAGTTGGAGGTCATGAATAATCAAGGAAAAAGAAAAATGATTAAATAAAAGAAAAGCGAATTCTTATGAGAATGGTAAGATTCTTAAGGTAAGAAATTAGATTATGGAATATATATGAGTTAGTCTTTCTAACTGAGAATATTATTATTGATTAATGATTTATTAATGGAGACAACTTACCATGATTACAAGTTCTAATGTGAGAATAGTATGTGCAAAGCCTTGGAGAGTACATGGATTATCTATGGGAAAAGATTGGAAGTTGGTCTTAGTGAAGACTATGAGAAAATCATAGATGCCACTTATTGTTAATTTTATGGCAAAAAAAAAAATTTGATGCAGATATCAAGATAAAGATTATTTGAATGCTGTTAGAGAAAAAATGCTTAAACATAGAAATAATCTAATCTTGGACCATGAAATTGGATATAATTATGGATAAGTCATTGAGATAGAAGATTATAATGTAGAAATAGTATATGATAAGTATTCGATATAGAGAAATACAATATAGACATTGTATATTGTGAAAGAGGATGAATAATTTCTTAAAGGGTATTATGATGATCTTGTAGGGTGTGGAACACTCTATGATTATTTATATTGAAATGATTTAGCCAATGATGATCTAGTTGGTGGAAGAATTTAAGTAGGAATGTAGACAAATTATTAAGTAAATATTTGTCAAAGGGCTTGGTGAGAAATTGTATATAGAGATCTTGTGTTATGTTGTATGAATGTGTATAAATTATAAAGTATAATTGATCTTAGTGTATAAGTGATGATATAGTATCAATTACATCCTGTGAATTGAATAAGGAGATGGATTGAAATTCATGAGAGTGACATATAATAAAGTCCCTATATGTGGATAGCATAAGGTAGTAAATAAGACATGTGATCTTAAAAAATATATATAGTGATAATATACAAGTCTTGATTGGAAATCCAAGTACTATTTGAGAAATGAAAAGTAGTATTTCTATAAAGAAAAGTTCGTGATAGTAATAAGTCCCAAATTGAAACAAGAAATTCTTATATGGACATATCAATCACATTATGTTGATTCATTTAAGTGAAATAAGAAGGTCTAAATACTTGTCATGGTTGTGTTGAGATAGTCTAAATAAGATGAGGAAGTATATGTGGAAAAACTTAATGTTTGAGCATTGGTCATAGTGGCTTAGAGATATTATTGATATAAAATAAGAGATGATTTGGAATCATTTAGGAACAATGTTTAAAATAATAGTACAACTAAACAAGTGAGAGCTAGTTATCTAGATGTAAAGTATAAAGGGGATTGAGATATGCAATACCAATAAATGAGAAAAGTGATGGTGCCTATGAATGTTAGCATATTCTAAATAATAATAATAATAGTAGTAGTAATAGTAATAATAAGATATTTGACTTTGATTGAGTAAGAATACTACCATGAGAGTAGTTTAATTTCCATATAAAACAAACTACAATGTAAGATTATACAATGATCATTCTAATGGAAAATTTAGGCAATCATTTGGAAGTATGGGTTTAGTTTCATAAGGACATGTGAGATACTTGTATGGAGCAAAATTATGGAATTCGTTGACCTTAAAGCTTTCACATAAAAGGAATTGTTTGACTTTGGGTTAGAAATTTTGGTGAAAATGGATAATTGAAGTAGACAAAAGAATACAAAATGATCTTATATTATGAATTTAGAATGAAATGTGGAAATTATGGGAGATCAATACTTAATCAATTATGAATAGCAGAGCAATTATGACACCTAGTAATTGTAGAGGGGCTTGAAAAAAAAAATGAAATGGGAAGAGTAAGATCTGCCTTACAATAACTGTATAGGGATGTACAGAAAAATTTTGAGGATGAAATTTCAATGAGGGAAGGATGTGGTAACCATAATTTTTAATACATTTTATGTGAAGGGATTGAATTGAAAAGTACAAATGTAGAATTCAATTTCCAATATTTGAACTTTTAAGAACAACTAATGAAATATATGGAATTGACCGTTGAAACATCAATATGAGTAATCTGTTTAGAAAAATGAATCCAATGACACTAATTATGTCAAAATTGGAGTTCGGATGAAAATCTCATAATTAGTTTAATTAAAGTATTTAGTGTAAATTAATTAGTGGTTAAAGTAGTAAAATTAATTGTAAGTGGGACCCACATGATGTGTCATTAAATCTAGTGGTAGACACATCAGCCATAAATGTAAAGTGATCGCTACACACAATAAGACATGATAATTACCCACATTTATGGTAGGTAATGATTATACTAATTAATTAATTAATTAGAATAAAAACTGATATTTCTCTCTCTCTCTTGGTTAGCCCACTAGTTAGTGCGCTCGACCCGAGGCTGCAAAGAACCTTTGGTCACACATGCTAGCCAAAGTCCCTTGCCAGTGTCCCTACAACCACTAGTGATCCTTCCCCCTTCTCCCTCTTTCCCGTGCTGCTCCTCTCTAGGTTATATATTGTTGATAATCGAAGGCCCTACCGAAGCCCACAGTAGCTCCTCCCTTCCTCCTCTCCCCTTCTTCCTCCAATGATCTAACAATGCCCTTCTTCTATGCATGCACACCTCGTTGTCCCCTTCTTTTCCTATTCCCATCTCTTTCTGCACATCTCCCCTGAGTTCCCTTTCCAACCAGCCACTACACAGACTTACCTCACCTCCCCCTTTTTCCATCAGCATAGCCCACTCACTCACTTGAGCAGACCAATAGCATCGAAATCCACCTCTCCCTCTTCTCCTCATC
Organism: Warburgia ugandensis; assembly: GCA_035236585.1. Taxonomy (NCBI): domain Eukaryota; kingdom Viridiplantae; phylum Streptophyta; class Magnoliopsida; order Canellales; family Canellaceae; genus Warburgia; species Warburgia ugandensis. The sequence continues at coordinate 38,312,446 of CP141134.1, read as the reverse complement.
CTTCCCTTCCTCGCGGCAGGCTGTGCCTAAAAAACCCACCTCCCATCTCTCTCTCTCTCTCTCTCTCTCTCTCTCTCTCTCTCTCTCTCTCTCTCTCTCTCTCTCTCTCTCTCTCTCTCTCTCTCTCTCTCTCTCTCTCTCTCTCTCTCTCCCTGCAACTAGCTTGACACACTAGTGCACATAGACCGGCTGCATAGATCTGCAGTTCCCTTATTTCTCTTCCTCCAACATGGCCTAAACCATCTGGCCGGCTGGTGATCATGGATCCCCCTATTCCCCCTTGCCCTATGCTACTCCCTCCCAATGGCTAGGCTTGGGCAGTGACTAAACTAGTAACCGTCAGCCACCACCAGCGGCTGCCCCCACTCTCCCTCATTCTCTCTTATTGTTTTTCACAGTGAGCCACTCTACCAATACATACCCTTGAAAGTGGATCTCTTCAACTGCCTAAGCCAAGACGGATCTCGTTGATCTGAGATGTTCATCATAATCCTCATGATACGTGGAACAAAACCCATTGACCAATTTGGCTATAGTGAAATTTTGATTGTGATCTAAAGTAGACAAAGATGTATGGTCACAATCATGTCAAACTATGACTAATCTGACCACCCACTATCATATAGCCCATGATCTATCACCAAATGTTAGATCCATGACCAAATCAGGAAAAGAAAACAATAATTCAATCATTCATCAATCACCAGAAACCAAATCTATGATCGATTAGACCTTTTATTGCAATCTAACCCTTGATCAACTAATAGATGCTAGATCTATGATTGTTCTATCCCTTTATGATGATTTAACCTTTGATCAACTACCTAACACCTAGATCAATCATTGATTTAAGCTTCCATTTACATATGACCATAGATCTAGCATTGGATCATTTGATCCACTACTAATATGATCTTACACTTTGATTTGACTATTCTTTAGTTACGAGAACCTAAAATTTGTGCGATTGGGTCTCTATTCCCCTGATTAGCAACCAAAGCACTTGATTTGAGCGATCCATTTTTGGATTTTTTATGAGAGGTGATCATACCCCATCAGGTCACAATAGACACTAAGTCGTACATGGATTTAAGTGATGGGAGGGAAGACCCCTATAAAGTCTTATTTTTATTAATTAAATTTCATTTTGTTTTAATTATTCCTAATAAATTGTAGAAAAATAAGAAAAATAACAAGATTAGAATGGATTAAACTTTAGGAAGAACAATTGAGCTATTTATTTTATTAATTAAATTAATATAATGGTTAGATTGTTCTCACAACCTTAGATTTGAAGATTTGATGTTAGGATTACTTGAAACTACTAATCTGATCGATTAGAATTTAATCTAATCATCAGATCAATATATCAAACATTATGAAATTTTGTCTCCCCATATAGACATGATGCATTATTTTTCCACCTTGGTGTCAGTGGAGCATGGTAGTGGATCTTGGCATGTAGAATGTGTGCTGCATCATAGCAGTCGTTTTGTATGTTTTGCACTATGTGTGTGGATCATGATGACGTGTGGCTTGGTGATATGCCTGGCGTGAGCTCATGACCATGATGTATACCCAGTGTTGATTAGATGGATATGTGGACCTAGCAGTGGCAGGGTGTATGTGGACCAGCAATGGCTGGATGATTATGATTATATACTATTATTTTATGAGTTTGATGTTATTTAACTCTCATTGTTATTCAGAAGTTTTATTCGATATTCTGATTGTAATTTGCACATGGCATTGCATCACTGGATGTATTTATGATGTTTACATATATTCATAAAGTTTACTTGAAATTATAATTGTGATTTGAATATGATATCACACCGTTGGTTTTATTCCTAACATTTAATTGAAGTGCTTTGAAATTTAATATTCAAAATTTTATGATTATCATAAATCGAATCATGCAAATTATCTATGCAAAATGATTTGATGCATTGCAATGATTATGATATTGTGAAAACAAATATTTTATGTTGGTTGTCATATGCATCTTATTCCCCTACCAAGCATAGCTTGCTGAGGCACTATGCATGGTCCTAAAGAAGTGAAGTTGTTCTAAAAAAGGTTTACTTAAAATTTTAAAAGCAAATATTCATTTAAGTTTTTGAAATATAAAATTAGACTATATTATGAATGATTGGGAAGTGGAAAAGTTGACACTTGGGGTTTTGGTATAGATTTCAAAGAAAACATTTTCCAACTATATTTCTAATTGTTATATATCTAGGTAGCATATGGTGATTTAGAGTTAATTGTCTTATGCATGTACAAACGTCATTCCTTTATATTAATCAAATAATGCATAAATAATGTGGCTCCCACACACTATGTTCCACTTGGTATAGTGTGGCTTTTCATTTATCATAGCATATACTAGTTGATTTACTTTATTCTTGTCTAACTATTCGTAGAATCAAGTATGGGAAATAAGAAAGAATGCACAATTTTTAAGGACTCTTTGATATCCATACTATCATAATGAATGCAACAACTTGTATAAAAGTTTGTCACATGAGTTGCATGTCTTGAGTATTTCATAGCAAATATCTAGCTAGAAAGCATATGTAATCACATACCCTTCTTTTAATATAATTTATTTTTTTATTTTGCTAACCATACTCTTATTATGCTTTAAAAACTCAAGTCTTTTATTCATTTTCTACCAACTAAAATTTTAAGAACTTCAAAATAGAATTTTGCAATTTTTTGCATAAGCCATTACATGCCTAGGGTGTAGTATGTTTGGAATGAGTCCAATTTCTTATTACATTAACCATACCTTTCTATTATCAAACTACTTTAATTTTCAACAAACTTAAAATTTTGAGTTAGAATCTTAGATTTATTTTTGAGTTAGAATCTTAGATTTAATTTCTTTGCAAGTTATTAGCTATATCCCCAACTAAGGTATAGGCATCCAATTTTATTCTTTCAAGAATCTATTTCAACTATCAATTACTTTATTAGAACATAAGGGCAATAGATATACTTGCTTCCATATTTTCCAGGTTTTTATAATATCACTTTAATGAGTGCTAATCTGATTAATTCATGAATGAATTGGAAGATTTTTAGTTAAGCATTCTTTATACATGTATTTATAAGTGTGCTGAAATTTTCGATAGTAATCCAGAAAATTTCCAGCATGAACATATCTTTTCTAATTCTAGGGATTTTCAATCTTTTTGTTTCATATAATTCTCCAATCATACTTAGAAGATATAAATATTAATAAACATGACTTGTATGTTTACAAGAGTAGAATTAGAATAGATTCAATCAAGTATATATTCTTGATACATATGGATTATGGACTTTCTTACAAAATTTTCAGCAAATAGCACTATGATTCCAATCATATAAAAGCAAGGGCTAATTAATCAAATTTCCTACAACGAGTGAACCGTATTTCTATATACTAAACATCTAAGGTATAGGTTGCATGAATAACTTTCTTTTTAACAACTTAGTCATGCATTTACAAGCAAGACACATGAATATTTGGACTGCATAAAATTTTCAGCATGTACGATTATGTGTCCAATGTAAATCAATTGCATTACAATACCTAGTTGACTAAAATTCCAGAAATTGTTGTAACATGCTTTCACTCTTATAGAAGAGATATAGACCAGGAGGTTGAATGACCAAAATTCCAGGGTTGATTCATCTTGCTATCATATACAAAACATATGGAATTTGGGACTACATGTCAAAGATTCGAGCAATAATATGTTTTGGTATTGTATCCAAAACATTTGAACTTTTTTTAAATTTTTTGGCTATTCCAACAATATTATGATTCATGTTCTATTTGTGTAGAACTGCTTACTAATGGAGTTGTATGTATAAGACTTCCGACAAGGATTATATGTGTAAAATAATTAGATTTGAGAACTAATAAAAGAAATTAATCAAATACATAATACACATCTACAAGAATGAGATATATAGACTAGAGAGTCATGTAACCAAAATTTTCAGCTTGGAATTGTTTCATATTTCTCTTGACAAGATGCATGGATTAAAAAGATCACATGACCAAGATTTAAGCAAGAAAATATCATGCTTCCATAATCTCTTAGACCAACAAGCAATCCATGAAATGTACTACATGCACTTCATTTGCAAGCATTAAATATTAGTATGCACTTCATTTGCAAGCGTTGAATGTAAAGCACAACCAATACACAATGAATTGATTCATAGATATCAATCATTCCAAAAACTATTGATTAAAGATTCAGAATTTTTGTTTTCAAAAAGGAAAACCACAAACTAGTTTTACATCCCTCACCTCAAATTGAGTTTCCACCTTAGCAATCCTCTTTTGCTTGTAGTAGATTTGAAGAGAAATCCTAGATTTAAAAATTTTCTCTACTCTTTTCTTCCTTTTTCCTTGTCCTTCTCTCCTTCCTTTTTCTTTTTTTCCTTTCTTTCTTCTCTTTTTCTTTCTTTCCTCACATGTAAGAGAAAAATGATCTTTCACTCTTCCTCTCCCACCTCCCCTTATAGATGGCTTTGTGTGGGAGAGTAATTGGTTCACATGCTTGCTAGAAAAAAATTAAAACAATATAACTACTTAAGGGGCAAATGAAGACTTGAACTCTTAACCTTAAGCATACTATGTTGTCCTTAGGACCACTACGAAAACTTGCCTTTGTGAGATAAGATGCGCAAAAATATATTTATATAGAAGAAAAACTTGAGTCATCATAGAGGAACACTATAACCAAGTAAGAGGCCAAGGGTCAATTTCTAAATACTTTGGTCAAAGGAATAATCACCATTCTAATTTTGACAAGAATAAGATGTACAAAAAGATAAAAGTCGAAGTGACAAAGAATCTTAAAAAGGAAATGTATGAGAAGTTAAAGTAGGATCTAATGGGGGAGTTCTACAATATGAAAGGTTTTAGCTAAGAGGCAACTCCTACTACCCTAAACTGTAGTCACACGTTAGTTGCAACTCTTACTAAAGAAGATCAAGAAGAGAAACCTGTGCTCTTTATACAAGAAAATCTAGCCAAGGAGGTATATACATACACACATTTACTTTTTTAATTGTCTAATCAATTGTTCTACCTCATCCATTCTTATGTCTCCAGTATTTTTTATTTGTAAATAATTAATTAAAGTTAGCCCTGAATGACATTGAAAACATTGTTGCTCTTAGTACATGGTATGAGGCTCATTATGCTATTTTGCATGGATAGTTGATGCCAACACACACTAAGTGTGTTGTGTATTATTACAGTTTATTAAAAGGATGCCCATCTACCATTTCCAATAGAAGTGGACTATATTTATACCATTGGGGAGACCATTGGACATCATGTTGTTGCACTCAAACGACATGTCATTACCCAAAAATCCAAGTTATATATCTTGTCATATCACCATATTCAACAACAATTTTTTAGAAACCTAAATTTAATTATTTATTATTTACATATAATATTAATAAGAAGAAGTAGCATGTGGCCTCGAGGACAACCTCCTTCCCACCAATACCTATAGTTCCAATCATTCTACCTACTAGCATTTATGTTTATCATCATGGGAAATTGAATAAGTTTTCAATGGAAAATTTTATATTTGATTAATAAGATACAACTTTATAGTAATAGTCTAGTGATCAGCTGAAATTCCATCAGACATGCTTCTTTATGTGAGGACGCTCCAAAGTTCATTAATGAATATAAGGTAATGAACCCTAGATGGTAGAGCCAGAATGTCAGTGATGTAGGAGTCGACATACTATGCATGAGAGAGGACCTTGTAAAACTTTGGACATGTCATGGACTGGAATGTGTGCACATTATCTCTTATATTGGGTGTACTAACTTTTGCTTTAATAAGAACCCTTGACATTACATGTTAATGAATAATGATAAGTAATAATAATTATTTCCCTTATGTAGATACATGTATAATATAGCAGAGAGATTAGAGGTCAAGGACATTTACAAAATCCTTGACCCTCCTATCATTTGTGGATTGATAGAACAATGAACCATGGAGAGGGAAGTTGATGAAATTTTACCAAGGTTCTTCCATGTCTTGAAGGGGCAGCCTTAATGATTCCCTATTGTAATAACTCATAAGTTTTAATTAATTTTTCTTTCAAATTATGTTCTAAACATATATATAATTTTAAGGATTCTAAACTTTAATTGTAAATCATATGACAGTGAATATAAGTCTCATTAGATGATGCTAGTTCTCAATGTGCATGGTGAGTATGCATTTTTTTATATATTCATGTTAGGTGCACATTCATGTCCCACTAATTGAAGTCATAGAATGGTATGTTTTTAATATTTTTATGTATTGTAATAACTTAATAACTATTATTTATTTATTTATAATTAATGCATTTCTATTATAAATTTGAAGTGTATGATATAAATGGGCTGAACTAACCGAGACTAAGAATGCACCAAAACTCACTTGGAAGAAGGTCAAAATAATAAAACTAGATAATTACTCTATATATAAAATGAAGTTACAATTGGGCATGACTTTTTGCAATCATTTCTATTTTCTATGTTGCGCAGTACCTTAAACAACAAACAGATTGGGAGTGTGGGTACTATACTCTAAGATACATAAGAACCCTTATATGCCATGATGTTAAGCTTCATAGATTAAGAAAGGTGAGACACTTTACTAGTCATCCTATTATATGTTCATAAACATTAGGGTTGGCTATATAAATAACATTTAAGTAGTGCATATATAAGTAGTAACCTAAATTAAATATATTATCTTATAGGTAGCGGTGCCACTAGATTGGTAGGCAATAGTTACACTCAATTAGATCTTGAAGAAATGTAAGATGTGAATGCATCGACTTTGTACTGGAATTCAACTATCAATGATCTATTTTCAACCCACTAACACTTGTGTTTTATATAATAATTTTTTAATTTTTGTATACATTATGTTTAGTAATAAAAAACTTCTTCATCTACTTATGCTTGAAGTATAGATGTGGTTTATTTATTTGAATGAGGGATGATTGAGGGGATTGTATGGTATTTTGTTTAAATGAAGGAGGGGATGTTGAAGTTTGGAAGTGAGGAAGAAACTTACAATAAATGTAGGTCTTTAATTTATAAGAATATGAGGATGTTGGGGTGTGGAAGTAAATGGGTGTGTTTTAAGAACTGTGTGGGAAATGGATAATATTTTTTAGTTAGTGTTTACGAAGTTTTTCTCTTTTGTATCTATGAATGTTTTATCTCGAATGTGGATGTTGGAAGTATGGATGAATATTGTAATAGTAGGAAGGGTTGTATACTATCAGTAAACATATTTGTTTTAACTTTTCCAAGATTGTTGTTTCAAAAGACTATCTTTAAAAGTAATTGTTAAAGACAGTTTTCCTAAACCATCTTAAAAACTACTTAAAAAGTGGATTATGTAGATGATTTCTATAACCATCTTTAAAAGTATATTTTTAAGATGTTTAAAAAACCTGTTTGAAAAGGTATAATTTTAAGACAGTTTATCAAACCGTCTTTACAATACTTAAAAAGTGGATTATGTAGATGATTTCTATAACCATCTTTAAAAGTATATTTTAAAGATGTTTAAAAAACCTATTTGAAAAGGTATAATTTTAAGACAGTATATCAAACCGTCTTTACAAGCATTTTAAAATAGTTTCAGAAGCCTTCTTATTTTGCTTAATTTTTCTATGATGGGTAGCTAGAAAATGGTTTTGAAACAATCTTTTATATATATATATATATATATATGTTTTCAACTGTATTAAAAGCACTCTAATTTAGTATTGTACACTCATGGGAACATCTATGTATAGGTGTACATGAATGCATAAAAAACCAAGATCTTTGTATGTATCTACACTCATCACACCTTTCTCATGAACTAAGCTATCAAGGACTATACAAGATAGAATTTTAAGGTGGCAATGGAGATGACATAAATCATTCAATTCTTGTAAAGAAGAAAAAGAATGATAGTACCACTAAACAATTAGTCGGAGTCCCTGAATTGATCATACTTCTAATGGAAGGAGATCCTTAAGTTCGAAAGTGAAGGTGTTACACTTCATATGTTTTTACATGAAGCATGCCTCTCAAGAAATGGTAACTAAAGTAGTGTGTCAGAAACTCAAATTGAAGAGTATTAGTGACTTGCACTTCATTTGAACCTTAGGAATGTGGATGAACAAATATTTTCGTGAAATCTTCGGAAGAATATTGGTATTAATGAATTGTTAAAAGTTAAAAGAGTAAAGAATGAAGATTTGTTGTCACTATTGTTTGATTAATCCATGTCTTGCTCATTCTTATGTCGTATTCATAGATACTATTTTCTGTGGGGCATTTATTTGGTCATCACAAGCTGATTATACAATAGCAGTTATCATCTAAACAATTTTAGATAAATCTTTCAGAAAACATAGGAAATAGAATTATAGATGATAGAAGACATAGTACTATTTCCTAGAACATATCATGCACTATGCTTGTTGGATATTGTTACTTCATATTCGATTATTCTCATTTTGAAGTGGAGAAGCCATTAGTTTCTTGCATTTTCTCACTTTCCTAACCTTATTGCAGTTTTAATAAGAATCATCTAGTAATGTAATTTTCATACTTTTCATCCTTTGAGTTTCAATACTTGTTTGCTTCCAGAACACTCACATAGTTTTACAATGTAAATTTTAATTTCCTCTCTTTATGATGTAGAGAAACTATGATGTTTCCCTCCCACATGGAATATCCCAACTGCGCTCTATCAACTTGCTAAGAACATGGTAGTTCCTTTTGAATCAACTGCTACAAAAAACTGCAATAGGTATTGTTCAAAAATATGAGCTAATAAATAAGCTTGTTTTTTTGGACTTTCCATATGGTCATTAGCAGACCAAAAAGCACCTAGTATACTCTGGAGAGTTACAAAGAAGTCATATCCAATGTTGCAGTAGTTGTAGCTTCTCATCTCACTGGCTTTACCACAATACTCCTCTATTAGACATTCTAGTCCTATATATTTCTAAGGTGTAAAATAGATACCTCCACAAGTTAAGACGTAATGATATAAATATCTCAAGCAATTAGAAGTTTTGAAACTCTCTAATGCATAGACTTTTGGGGCATAACCCTTCTAGATGGGCCAATATGATGAATGGTTTTGATCACCAAAAATGTAGAGCCCCCTTCTACTGTAAGCCACCTACTTAACCTTCTACTTTCCACTGCCAAACCACCATATAAAACTCTGATTTGCATTTGCGGTCCCTGTTCTAGTTGATGTAACCGTTTCAGGCTGCTTGCACATGCAGTATGGTTATTATTATTAAGGAATAGAAACTTATAGATAAGGTTGTTCGGTTACCCAAAGCATTGTATTATATTAGAGAATTTATTGAATAGATATGAAATGCAAGAATTCAAAGTTTATCTTTCTTAAATTAAGTGATATGCACGGCGGTCACCTTGATGACATGGAAGCAGATTGGTGCAAGCCTACAGTAAGCATCAGGTATTTCGTCGATGATGCTTTGTTTGTTGAAGTTCTATGGAACATATTCATGGAAATGTTAACCTCTTCCTTCTCTTATAGCCTGGGCTGCAAGGTTATCTTTCTACTGGGAGGGAAGTCTAGAGAGGGTCCACCAATTGCAATGTTCCTATGGAGTGAAGAGGCCGGACCAGAAAGGGAATTCTTCCATGATCAATGTAACTCTTCTAATAACTCTTTTAGTATAAGTTCCTCAAAATCGTAAGTGTTACCTTTGGGTATAAGTTCCTCCAAATCATAAGTGTACATTCATCCCTTTTGTCAAGCTCACCTCCAAGTTCTCTTTTAGTATCACAAATTACTTTGGAAAAGGTGTAACTTAAGCTATATACTTAGTCGAACCATTTGTTGTGCTTTGTACTTGATATCCTTTATTAATTTTCCAAACTATATTTTCTGCTTAAAATTGAACTTGAAACTAATACTTCTAGTCATTTGTTCCAGTCACATTCGAAACACAGATTTGATGCTTAAGTGGATACTATTTCATCAAGCTTGTACCACTCCATGAACGTTCCATATTGTTTTGTTATATATTGCAGCTTATACCTCTCCATGGCTGAACCTTCCACATTGTTTTGTACTATATTGCCTTTGCCCTATAGATCTTGAGAAGTTTCATCTTATGCACCCAAACTAGACCGGAAACTAATACTTGTGGTCTTTTCTCCCACCATTGATAGATTTTCACGTTTATATAGAAACAATTTCCCAAGCTTGTACCACTCCTTTATGTCCAACGTGACTTGAGAAGTTGCAATCTTCTACAGCCATAAGTTGGCAGTTTGTTGGAATTAGACCGTGGAAGATGTCATCAACCATGTATGTTTTCATACAAGTCTATAGGAATACTTGGTGTATACAAGTTGGTCAAATATCTTTCAACAGAAAATTGGAAACACATATGCATCACCTGCAACCATGCCAGAAGAACAGAAAGCATGTGAAGGTATTGTAGGTGAAGATAAGCAAGTATGAGCAGCTATTACTGAGCATATTATATAGAGAATCTTCAGTCATTTCATCTTTTTCATATTTTTTTCTGTTGAATTAAAATCGGTTAACTACTGCAGAATTTGGAAGATCTACACTGTTTGTAGAAAATTAGGGGGATTCGAACTCTGATATGAAAAATTACGCATCAACCTTTCATATCTCCCAAAGGAAAATGTCCAATCAACTGATGTATTCATCAAGAGAACCCATCCTCTGGATGGAAGTTGAATCTTTAGGCCTTATTGTCTTTGATATATCTTTAAATATGATGAACGGCTTGTAAATATATCTAGGAAGCTGCAATAAACTGGATGCTTTCTCCAGCAACATGTACCAAGTCAACATGTGATATGCTGGAAACCATGGCATGTCGGATGATGATTAGGAACGATAAAGCAGTTCTGAAATGAAATATCTGATGTGAATGTGAGCTTTGGCTAAAGGCGAAGGATCAAATCTGATGAGGTCGTAGCCTGAGATGCCATCTCTGAAGGCTTCCAAGTATAAGATGACAGACCCAGAATTTGGAGTGCAAATGGGCTGTCTCAATGGTATCCACAATGGTTTGTATGATTAAGAGCGCAAAATGATTAAGACATGCATGATACAAATATTTTATGCAAGTCAGAGATCATGTGATACATTCCTATTTCAGCATGGGGCCACAGATCTGAAGAAGATATGAGTTGCATTCTAGTCATGTTAAAAATTTGGTAGTGCCTCAGAATAAAGTGCTGGATATGAATACCTTGTTTTCTTATGGTTGAATTTTCTCTTGGAGTGCCCAGCATCAAGTGGTGCTTAGTAATCAAGTCCATTTCTATTTTTCCATTCAGCGGTTATTGGGTGGGTCCAGGTATTGGTTTGTCAAACAATCAGCTAATATCGCACATACAGGTGTACAACTTTGCATTACATTACAAAATGACTAAGCTAGCCATGGAAGTTTACTGAATCCCTGCGGGGACTTGGTCCAGTCTTTATTTTGTTGATCATACAGGTCAAATACAAAACTTGCGAACTCATTCATAATTGTTTACTTGTTCTGAGAGGAATATCCGAAACTCACAACTAGCCAAAAAGTCAGTCACAAGAGATCGATCTGCCATCTTTTGACTGAAGATAGTGTTGCATCACTGAATCTATTTTGGGCACAAATTTATCAGCAAATCTTGCTAATCCCATTCTTGCAACATCTTAAGAACACTGTTTGCCCCTGGGAACCCATGTTTTTTATAATGATCACGTCTCAAAAAGTTTCACCCATCATGACATGTGAATCGTTTCCATGATTGATACGTTTCCCTTTAATCAGCCTTTGTGGCTGTACTGGTCATTCATGTAACTTTTGCTGGTATTCAATGGAAGTTTGATGTCCTGTGGTAGACATTTAGCTGTACTCTTCCTTTTGTCTAATTCAGAACATGGTATGGGAATTGCTCCCCCATAAGCAAAAGTTAAGAAGTTGATATCAATTGGATACAGCTATCTCATCTTGACATGGACAATTCTGGTGTTTTTGTCCCTTGCTCAGCTGCAATTCTATCCGGTTCATGGCTTGAAAATGAGCTTCTCCTCATCTTAAAAATCTTCTGCAAATTCCGGAACTCTGTTAGTTCTACTTGTATGGCTATTCTAAGAGAGAAAAATAGCAACAGTGCGAGCAAAGAGAAAAGAAGGCCTTGTGGATTCAGAATTTAAAATGAACCACTTTTCACATTAGTGACCTCAAGTACCAGGATATGTCAAAAAGGAAAACAGACATGTCATAATCACTCGCATTTGTTTCTCTAAATGTAAAAGTAAATTGAACACCTTTAGAAACTGCTTGACCTTTGAAAACATGAAAGATGAAAAGAACAATGAGAGAAAGTTACTGACCCAGATACTAACAATAAATATTCCCAACAGAAACCAGATTGACGAGGAGGGTGTGCTTATTTTTTCTAGTTGTTGCAGACTTCTTTTACCAAAATATTTGAAATCAAATCTCCTCCTCTCAAAAAAGAAAAAGGAAAGAGAGAAAAAGGAAAAGAAAATGAAACCAATTTCCAGCTACAGATAGGTGAAGTATTCATGATTTGGTTATTGTCTCCTTTCCAGCTTCTTTACTAGTGATAATGGTTTGTGTGATCTTCATTTGTGACTTGATCCATGCTATTGAATTCGGAATTGTCAGGAATACAACGGATCTTCACTAATGATGAAAATGCTGAAGTTTATCCTCCCATTTCACAATTCTTACCCCTGGAATATCAATACATTCGAAACTCAGAATCAATATCAATAGCAGACAAGTCCACTGAATGCCTTTTCCATTGTTCTACCAAATTCAGGATGGGGAAACCTTTAAGTCGACATCCAATAGAGAACTGAGATTTGTTTCTCGATTATGGAAGGTCACGGTGTTTCAATCGTAAATTAAATTACCCATCTCATAAAAAGGGAAAAACAATTCAGTCATCCTTCCAATGACCCTGAGGTTATAATTTGGTTTAGGCGGGGGAAATTTTCTTCCTTTTTCGTAGTTTCTCTTCTTTTCTCCTTTTCTTTTCCTAGGGACTCATGTTGCAACTGGGCCTAGTTGACTGAGTTTGAGTGGTTAGCATACTGCGTTACCTGCCAACACGTCCAAATTCTGATTGTTTTAAAAATCCTATGGTCGGAACCGTTGTCGGCATGCCTGGCAAGTGATCTCCATGCACATATGATCCATCCGCCGGGTTGCGTTCTGCTTCATCCTCTCCGCTATCTCAACTTCTTCTTGTGCTCCCTCCCACATGTGCCTTGCCTTTGCAAACTCTGAATCAGCCAACTCCATCTCCCTCCTTGTCAGCTCCCTGATGCGCTCCGCGTAAGCTTTCTCTATAGCAGCCAGCCTCATTTGCTCCGCAGTGTGCCTCTTCAATGCCTTGACACTGTTCATCTCATTCTTTATCTCTTCGTAGCCACGAAATGTGTTCTCAACCGAGAGGCAATCTGAACATGGTTGAAGGCTGATTGACAGTTGCAAGTCGAGTGATTGTGGCTCTATAGCTTCTCCCATTGTATGGTTTCTTCTGGAAGAATCCGATGTTCTGCCAGCAGCAAGATGGACTGAAGAGGGTGTAGAGAGTAGCTGCAGTTCTCTTTGATCTTCTCCTTCTTCCATTAGTAGAGAGAGAGAGAGAGAGAGAGAGAGAGAGAGAGGACGCAACTGGGAGAAAGACGGTGTGGGATGTGGGGTGACAGACCCAGTGCCCCTGCATATATACAAGTGCTTCTGGGTTTAATTACCAATGTGCTCGTGAGGGAAATCACTTGGCATTCCGTGAACTGACGTAAATACCCTTCAGTCGTGTACAACTGGAACTGTTCTGTTTATATTGGGATCTTAATTTAATCCCATGAAGCCCTCCGAGTCATATCCCTTACAGTCTCCACTAATTGCATGATTGATACAGTTTGGTATTGTTAAATAATTGGGGCCATCCACTGTTCATCTCCTTCGCCACCGCAATTTGACAATTCTAGTTTTCAGCTCACTATGTATATGCCGGTGCCAGTCGATGTGATTTTGGGGCTACGAGACATCCAGGACGAGGGAAAAGATTTGAACAGTTTGGATCACATACAGACGGGTAATTCCGTCAACTGAGCACAAGCACAATCCGTTTTGGGTGATTGGAAGAGGGATGAGGAGAACGGATGGCACTATGGTGGTGGCTTGGGTTCTGTTGAGAGTGGGTGAGTGGGTGTGGGCGACGGGCGAGAGAGCCGCTTTAGAGTTGGGACTCTTTTTGGCCTTGGTGGGGGCGATTACAATGCCACTTTTATGGTAGGCCTGGGCTGTTGGTCTTGAGTACAAAAAGCGGCCACCTTTTTCTTACGAGCCACGATGCTGTCACGTTGACAGGTGCCATATCAATGCTTCTCGTTCTCCTATTTTTCTCCAATGACTTTACTTCCTAGCTGCACCATTAATTGGATAAATACTGTAGTTAAGCGGGTGTTCAGTGATAATGACACCCTTAAACTAACCTTTTCCTGATTCTTCGAGTTTGTCTTATTTGATTTGGTTGCATCTTTTCGTATATAAAGGCAAGTTCACGTGGTGTCAAAACTTTTGGTTGCATCTTTTGGGTTGTGTCAAAACTTGGGTCAAAATATAAAATTTTCACTTCATATGCAGAAATCAAACTTAGTATAATTGGTTATAGTTGGTTACTACAGTGTAATATTATTCTAGAGGTCTGAGATTCAAAATCTCTTCATAAACATACGTTTTATACGAAGCAACTTGACTTATATCCGTAGCTACAAAATTGGTTCACAATTAAATGGGCAGGGGGGGTAAAATTGAAATGTCGACGCGTATCCGGATTACACAGGCGGGGATAGCGGGCCAACCTGGTCATCTCTACTTAAGATTAAGAATTGTTTTAGTGCGAAGCCAGCCTCAGGTGGGGATTCTCAAAAGTCTATGCCGTCGGCCAATGCCAAGTTCATCAACTAAAGCGCAGACGCCAGGAGGTCTACATAATTAATAATTTCCCTGATAGCACCTCAAAACTACTCATGACACCACGTGAACTTGCCTTTATATACGAAAAGATGCAACCAAATCAAATAAGACAAACTTGTAGAATCAGGAAAAGGTTAGTTTAAGGGTGTCATTATCACTGAACACCCGCTTAACTACAGTATTTATCCAATTAATGGTGCAACTAGGAAGTAAAGTTATTGGAGAAAAATAGGAGAACGAGAAGCATTGACATAGGTGCCAACGCGACAGCATCGTGGCTCGTAAGAAAAAGGTCGCCGCTTTTTGCACTCAAGACCGACAGCCCAGGCCTACCATAAAAGCGGCATTGTAATCGCCCCCACCAAGGCCAGAAAGAGTCCCAACTCTAAAGCGGCTCTCTCGCCCGTCGCCCACACCTTAGCAAACGTTTCTTAGGGTAAAAAATTAAGACTATTTATTTATGTGCAATTTTTCAAAGACCCAAAATAATAGCTAGGATTGTTCAAATATAATGATTTCTAGTGGATTACCTACTTTATACACTATATAAATCATGAATGGGTTACATCTTCTAGAAAGACGCTATAGGGGCATCATCTAATGCTTAAGAGCATATACACTTATAGAGACTTACTTTGTTTGTTTCGATTTATATATAAAACTTTCACACAACAGACATAAATCAAGAATAGTATAGCTAGTTAGGGTGCTCTATGACAACTTGGATATTTCAACACTTTTTAATAAAAAAAATTTGAAACGTGGGGCCCCAATTTGTGAAAACCAACACAATGAAAAACATTTCAATGAATTTCATTTTTAGAAAAACCCCGAGTGTCAACCATTGACTCAAAACTCAAATAAAATTTTCATTTTTCAAGTAAACATTTTCAAAACAAGTTTACTTCTTTAGGACCCATCCAGTCAATAGCCACATTCCCAACAACAATATAACGAAGTCTAAATAATTTAGATGCACATATACAGTCCATAATATAAATCTAAAATAGATCATATCTCTTCACTCACATCGAGCTATCTATTAGTAAGGTAAAGATGATACCCACTACTATCATGATCCCACCACGGCCTTGCCTTTCTTGCTGTCCCACTCAATATATGAGGCATTGCAAAACAAAGCAATGCCTCAACAAGCTATTGCTTGTGTAGGTACATAGACATTTATTATAATAACAAATGAAACATAAAAACCAAAATCGAATAACAATGCTAATATAAGTGTAGGTCAATTATCCATGAAAATATAAGTATCATAA
This sequence comes from Warburgia ugandensis, assembly GCA_035236585.1. Lineage (NCBI taxonomy): Eukaryota > Viridiplantae > Streptophyta > Magnoliopsida > Canellales > Canellaceae > Warburgia > Warburgia ugandensis. Next base: position 38,296,091 of record CP141134.1, on the reverse strand, counting down.
GCAATGCCAATATACTCTTAAGACATCATATGCGATGAAACATGAACCTCATGGATGTAAAACATAATAATCTCATGGATATAAAATATGATAATCTCATAGATGTAAAACAGGATATGATCCAGTCTTAATGATCATATAATAACAATTAGGGCACCCCAAAGTACATGGGTCCCACGAGTGTCCTACACACTCGTTCAACAGATCATGAGTATTCATAACAATCCTCTGAGTATCGTCACACCCAGGCACAAAATAACATCTCCATGCTCATCATGCAAGCATACAAAACAAGAGTATGGATCATTATGCTGTAGTGGCAACCATACCAGGGTCTCAACCACTGCCACTCCCTGTCGACGCCGTAATGGGAGACTCACCATCCATCCCCATGGGTAGGCCCGGCCTGGTAGTGTGGACTACCAATGTCACCAATCCCTACCGAATGCCATTTGCGGGCAGGTGTCTATCATCTTATAAATTCAAAGGGTGGGTGGCTAGCCCTAATCCCTCCTAACATTACATCCACCAGCTAGAAACTCCCATCATAAATCATAAAACACGTAAATCACAGATCTCATATAAACCCAAGAGCACTCGTGGCTCACAATCCCAAGGCACACCCCTCATCCCGAGGTTAGCCTCTTAAGGACTAGCCACCAAGCCTCCATCATCAATTCTATGGAAATCATCCAATTTTAGTGATAAAATAAAGAAGAGATATTCTATATACAAGATCCATAATTAACAATATCATAAAATCGATCAAATAAAATTCATTTGATGCATTATCAAGTCTCATGTCAATCATAGTATAAAACTTGTAAATCACAAGGCACATAATAAAGAAATCACGCCACCACAATCCTAATCAGGCAAGAAGCTATGATATGTAGAGATTTTAGAAAACATATGAATATTAAATGTCGTCACTTACCTCAATGAAAGAACAACCAAATCAGATTAGGCATGTACTGCTCTCAAACCGAGCACTCTGATGCACTTGTCAGTATCATAGTACTATTTCACGTTATTTATTTCACCTCAATAGAATCTATGGCGATCCAACCATTGGATCATTCTTTAAGGCTTCTATTTATGATTATATCATTAATTCTAACCTTAATCATCTTTAATCAGTGATATTTCATATTCATCTACTCATTTTAGTGTGTATCTAAAGTTTACACCTTGATCCAATGGTCAAATCACTCTCAGCTTAATAAATTCCAAGGTCTGGGTTATATCAATGGTCTAGATCAATTCTAAGATGAATAAACCCAATGCATTTCATAGATTCATCAATTCATCCTTTAGATCATCCAATTTTTCAAGTTCTAAGGCCTAATCACCCTCTGATTGGCATGCTATAAGCAATTTGGGTACTATTTCTTAGGTTTGATCAACAAACTATGCTCAGATTAAGTTTTAGAGGTCAAATTCATGTCCGTGTCATCGAAACGATTCCAACAAACATTTCGGATCAAAGATTGAGCTTCTGTAGCCTCTAGAATCTCAAAAAAAACATTGCAAATCACAAACAATAGTTCAGATCAAAATTTAGCTAGAATATCCCATTTAATACCGATTTGCCCCTGCAGAGCAGTTTACATCGGTTTAAACCAACATAAACCGTGTCCCCGAGATGTGGCGCGGAACGTGCCACATGCGTCCCGGCCACCAGAACATGCCATGTGCGTCCCGATCGCCGGAACGCTCCCATATGCGTCCTGATTTCTAGGACGCCTGGTGTTTTGCCCGAACGGGACCGTGTGCGAGCATTGTTCTTTTCGCGCATGTGCGCTGCAGGTGCACGTGCTGTGCATTGCATCATGCGTTGCCCAGTGCATGCTTGAAGCGGCATCCTAGGCACGCCGTCCATCAGGAACGATGCACTCGGACAATTCGTTCTATTTTGCTCTGATCGGGGTCCTAGATGACCCAATTTTAGATCTGTTTTCACCATTCCGAAGGTTTTTAGGTCCAACGATTACATTGAATAGCTCAGATCTATCTTTTGAGCTATCCTTAATGTGGGTCTAACCATGAACCACAATTTTGGTTTCACTGGTGTTCCACTGACTGTTGAGACCAGATTTTGCCTGGATCTGAGAGGGGAAAAGCCAAAAATAAGCAAAAAGAGAAGGATAGTAGAAAGAGAGTGACCTACCTGATTAAAGCTGGAGAGGGGAAAAATGATGCTTTTTCTGGTGGTTGCATGGTTTGCCTACCGGAACCATAAGATGACAATGATAATGGGGAAAATAACAGTAGGAAAGAGGAAGTGCGATGGAGGAGATGAGGAGAGGGGAGGGGGGAGGGGGATTTATACTTGGTGATCTGTTTTCCTCATAGGGAACAGGATCATCGACTTCCTTCGCTTGCGATGAGATCGGGGATGGAAGGGGATGTCATTATCAAAATGACCCCCTCTAATTTTAGTCCTTGTTCTTTTTACCAAAATGCCCTCATAATTAAAATGTCCATAACTTTCTCATCTGCACTCTGATTTTGGCAAACTTAGTGTTGTTTGAATCATCTTTCTAAGTACAATCTAATTATGGAGGTCTCAATACATATTTTCATATCCATTAAGTCTCTTACTTATAAAACTCCAAAAATTATAGATTTCAATATATTCTTTTCATCACAATTTCACATCTTTCCAAAATTCTCTCAAATTGTCATTTAAAAATTTAGATCTTCTAGAAAGATGCTCTAGGGAATCATCTAATGCTTAGGAGCATATACACTTGTAGAGACTTACTTTATTTTTTTCAATTTTTATATAAAACTTTCACACAACAGACATAAATCAAGAATAGTACAACTAGTTAGGGTGCTCTTACGCAGCAGTTTTTTTTTGTTCTAGGTGGCTAATTTAAACTATACGAATGAGAGACACTTTATTTCAACTTCATCTTTTGCCTCTACCAATATATTGTTTTGACTTCATTATGGCTTAACAAGTCACCCTCAACAATAGTAGTAGAAAATTTTGTTTTAGGTCACTAATTAAAACTATAGAAATGCTAAATAGATGCTCCAAAATGAGATATTTTGTGTACTACTTCTTGTACATCCCACCTTTGCATGATCCAACACATTCATGTAATTGATCCATCTTTGGATGTTTAATGATAAAAATGGCATGTTGAGTAATTTTAGCTTTGAAAATGTTTTAATTGAAAATAAATGGGTTAGAAACTTTGGTGAATGAAGATTACACTAGAATCATCCCATCCACATGCTTTTCAATCTATTAGATATCCAAAGTGGGAGAAATGACATGAATAAGTTGGATCATGGAAAGGTGGGTGCGAGATGAAGTGGTACACACACGCTCTCATACAAAGCATTTATTTACCATTCCTTTGTAAATTGTGATCTAGGGTTTCCATTGTGCAAAATTGATAGCTTTTGTTTTATTTCTTATTTTTACATTAAATAAGAAATTATGCAAAAAATAGCACTGTAATTCAATTTAGATCTTCCTTTATGGAGAAATATATGGTACCAACATGAAATGTGAAAAAAAGTCCATGGGATTTCTTAAAGCTTAGATAATGGTTCTATATGGTGCCATAATTAGAGAATTGGCAATACCCCTTGGTGCAAAAGAGTAGAAAATGGAGAACAATAGTGCCTCTTTTAACCATGTGAAGATGATCTCAGAGTTCTTGTGGGTGGGTGCGCCATTGCTTTTTAAGAGCTTATTAGTTGGTGGGAGTCTTTACAATAGGTAAGTTCGATCTCCAATTCCTTTTCCATATATGATAATTTTTTAAAGATTCTAGCCATTCATTGTGGTCTTTGTAAGAAAAATAGGTAGCCCATTTGAAATCAATCCATTTGGATGATTCAAACTATTTATCATGGGTTCTTGATCGTCTAAAAATAAGCCATTTTAAACATGATAAGTGGCTTAGATCTACAAGACAAAGTTTCTCCATGCATGAACAATAGCGTGAGGACTTCTTCTTACACTCAAGAATGTGTATGCTGATTGAGACTCTTATTTGTCACCCTCTTAATGAGTGATTAGTAGTGGAGTGTCACTATCTATAGTAAGGGAGTATGTGGAGTTCACTATCAATAGTAGCAGCGACTAGTGCAATTCTAGCGTACTCTTCAAACTATTCAACACATCTCTCTATGGTTATGCTCTTCATGATCTATGCACCATAGAAATTGATTTGAAATTTTATAAATCTGATTTGTGCATTCAAACTCTAAGTTAGGAAATTAAGACACAATGGTTGTTACTATAGCAATGGATTTATAAGACGGTTAAAAACTACTATAAAAGATGGTTACAAAATCTTATTATACTTGGCCGTCTTATAAAATAAAAATCAATATAAGATAGTTCATAAAATCATCTTATATTAAAGATATTATAAGACGGATTTGAATAACCATCTTATATAGCTTAACTTATATAAGATGGCTCTTGAAAACTGGTCTTATAAATATTAAAAAAATATAGGATGGTTTTTCAATCCCGTCCTATAAGTGTGTGTAATAACTGTGAAGTATAGGATGGTTCCTAAATAACTATCCTATATATGTTTCTAATAAAGGATGGTTATCCAATAATCGTCTTATAAAACTATATAATAAAGGACGGTTATTCAATAAGTATCATATATACTACTCAATATATGATGGTTTTTCAAAAACTTTCCTATATTTAGATCCATATATCAGATGATTTTTGAAAAACCATCCTATATAGATCAATATATATTTATCAGTATATAAGAAGGTTTTTCAAAAATTATCCTATATTTATTAGTATATAGGATGATTTTTGGAAAACTATCCTATATTTTCTAAGAAATATAGGATGATTTTTTAGGAATCTTCCTATATTTTTTGAGAAATATAGGACTATTTTTCAAAAACTGTCCTATATTGCTTATACTTTCTTCATGAATTGTGCCTTCATTTGTTGGTTTCTATTTATACATTGTTCCTGCAATTTCTGAAGTTCAACACTTCATTTGTGGAGACTACAAATCATTTTACAGAGTACATTCAACATTCCACATCAAACTTCGCAATACTTCTTAGTGAAATAATGATGGTCAGTCAATTATATGAATCTTTCTCAATTGAGAGATTGTAAATCCTTCTCGAGTGAGAGTTCTCATATATCTGAGAACGTAATGCCCAAACTCCCAATTAGATTGGTGTCTAGGACACTACACAACAAAGTCAACAAATCATAAGGTTCAAATATCATGTGTCTATAGGTTATACTAAAGAAGTAGTAAACCTTACCTTGACCCTTTTCCAAGTCAGTTTTGCTAGATGCCTAAGATTTTCATCTCAACCCATTTATACCATGAATTGCACATATATAAGTAAAAGCAATATATATGAATAAAGAGGATATTTATTAGTTATCCAACTATTATAATGAATGAAATAAAAGTCAAACTTACTTATTGATCAATTCTATCAGCGGACCTCAAGTGTCTACTCCACAAGAATAAAAAAAACATTGCAATTCCTCCATGCACATCCAAAGCTACTAGCATCAAATGGGACCTATATCATAATTAATCAATTGAAACTAGACAAACTTAACTTATATACATATTAAGTTTTATATGGAATGGTAGTAAGACATGTAATAAGTTACCCACTATTATATGGGACCAATAAGGCCTACCCTTGTCACAACCCAAGAACTCAGGTATGATTATCTTCTATTTGTTTCTCCTTGGGCAAATGCTCCTTTGGGACAGAGACAACACTACAGTTAAGGAATTTGTAAACATCCTTGACCTCTAATCTTTGCAATTTATCATGCAAAGACCTGCATAAACTTAATATCAAATACTTATCTTATCTTGTTAATAAGTAATGTCAATTTTATTCTTAATAGAGTAATTACAAGACATACCCGATATAGACAATGATGTGTTGTATTCTAGCTGAGCCATATTACATATGGCTAAGAGGTCCTCTTTCATGATTGGAACCTCAACAGTGTCATGTGCAAGCACACCTGCCTCTATCCTTACAGAGTTGATTTCAATATCTTCGGTGATCAGTCTGTATAGTCCCCTCAGGAATGGAGGTGTGTTGGGTGGAACCTACACCTGATCCTACACTGTGGATGTAATTTTTTAAAAATTAGTAAAAAAATACAAATACACACACACACACACACACACATACGAAGAGTCAAAGAGATTCAATTTTATATAAAAATCAACATAAATACCTAAGATGCGGCAATCAGTACTTCTATGTTTGTTGTCAGGGAGGAGGTCAACCTCAATGGCACCTTATGCTTCTTCTAGTTAACATTACAATGCAAATAGTATTTAAAAAATTTAGCTCATGTATTAAAGTCATTGCTGAGTATGATGCTATGATACCATATACATACCTTGGAAATCATTATTTTGATGTACATCTCCAGCCAAGCTACATGATATCCAATTGCATCTCCAATAGTATGGATAACATTCGCTTTTATAGGAAATGTTAGAGGGAATCTGGTTGGAGGGCAGTAGTAATGCACACACGCTTAGTGTGTGGATGTATCAACTTACTGTGAAGCATGACAAAATGCCTCATATAGTGTAGTCACATCAACATAGTTCTCAGCTGTATGAAGCTGTCGCATGCACTGACCCACCCACAAATTGGCATCACATATATATAAGAATAAATGAAGATCACTAAGACATGAAATACAAAAAAGGTAAGCATGTCAATAAATACCTCCTTGATTGGGACATCTCTTTCGAACTATTACTCATCCATCTCTTCATTAGATGGAGGAGTGCAGCTATTGTAAGATCCCAAGGGTCCTTAAAGAAATTATTCCTTACCTTCACGTATAGCTCATTCAACATATTCTACTTCCATGCTTCCATGTCCTCTATTGGTGGATTTCTTATTTTTTGGAAGAATTTGGAAGGAACCACATCATGCCCTTGGCACCTTACTCAGCGAGGGTGCTCTTCTCTGTTGCCCATAGCCATATACTGGATGTCCCTATCTGAAGCATTGCTGCTCAGAGTCCTTGTAGTGCCACTTTCCTGAGTCAACTCTTCCTACACATGCAATTAATAGAACATGATGATTTATATATGTGTGTGTGTGTGTGTGTGTGTGTGTGTGTGTGTTAAGTATATATATAATTTAAGATGCAAAAAATAGACAAGTAAAACCACTTACAATTCTTGAAGCAACTAAGGCAACATCTTCATTAGTAAAGTTGTAGGAGTTATGCCCCGTGACGACCCGGGTTTTTGAAACATGATTTGTAAAGTATTTTGAAAGGCAGGGCCCTTAAGAGTGTAAAATTTTTTCGCAAAACAAAGCAGCGGAAATTCTTTTCTTTAGAACTTGTTTTGAAAACCCAAGTCACCACCTCATACATAACATAAGTACAATTTGTGTACAAAATAAAATTCCATTGAAGGAATATACTTTTATTAAACTCTAGGATCCATCCAGTGGTTCACAAGATCTGACCAAATCTAGTACAATACTTGTCCAAATTACATAATCCAAAACTCAAGCTCACCATATAATAAAACTATCAACAAAGAAAAATACATGTCTTCAAGGGTATACCTTGAAGATTATTCTCTTCAAGTCTTCTATAGTCTTCAGCTCCTAACTCTCCTTCCCTGCATCTGAGATATTGCAACAATTACAATATTTCAGCAAGCAATGCTTGGTAGGGGATTCAAGAAACATAACATTAACAATATAATTCCAATACTTCATAATCCCATTATCCTTAAACATACTCTTTACTTTGTAAGCTATGTATATTTATATACATACATACCTACTATAGCCCTTACTAATTAAGTCCAAAGTACTCCATTCTTATTTGTGTCATGAAACTCTACTTTCTCATTAGAATACATTTTTTATGTTTTATGCTCTTTATCTCATAACAAGTAAATCTACTAATAACATTTAACCATAAATCAATTATAAATTCAAAGCATAAAACTACCAAATTTAACATTTAATGATAATGAGGCAAGGTATTTAAATTAAATCTAACACCTTATGATAACAATGAAATCACATATCATGCTAAAGTCTAAATGTTATACTAGCATGCTTTATAACATAATCATATTTAAAATGCTATGAAACTAATTACATTAACATTTTTAGAAACCTTTACTTATGATCCAACCATTTGATCTTAGATCTTTTCCTTTGATTAAGTATTTTAGTTATATTTAGGGAATTTTCTCTATTAAGGTCAAAAGATCATATTGACCTATTTTTGTCATAATCCATCCATGATTTCCTTGGATTTCATCATATCAACATTTATTCTTTCCATCCCAAGGGTTTGATCACACTTGATCTCATTGATCAAGTGGGTCCCTTTGTATTTTTAGGGTTTTTCTACCATAATGGGTAGATCCCTTAATATATCTCATATATATCCAATTAAACCATAGATCTCACTTTATTTCAATAGTATATCATTATTAAAACATGTTTTTAAGATCTGATCATCTTAGATCTTGAAAATCTAGGTAATTGGAAACTTATTTCTTTAATACAGAAAGTTTTTACTGAATAACATGTCTATTTTATCATTTCATAAGAAAATAAAGGTTTCAAGCTTTCCATAGCTTCTTTCTGATCTCAATTTGGAGTTCAGATGACTCCGAAATTGAAGCTGGAAGTTCACAGTCCTTCCTAGGGCCTGGATTTGATCGGTGCCCAAGGAATGGACCGCCCAGATTAGTCGGGCGGAACGAACCAAACCGGGCGGACGCGTTTGGTTCATTGGGCGCGTCCACTGGGAGGAAATGACCAAGCGCCATTGTGGGGCATCCACAGACGCGGACGGGATGAGCGGAATGCTCGTCGTCTGCGCGCCCGCAAACGGGGCTGTTGTTGGGCGCGTTCGCTCGTGCATTTGATGGACGTGCCATCATCTTGCTTGGGACGAAGCTCCACATGCAGCGCATGCGCCGTTCCGTCGGTGTGTCACGTGTGCGTCTTGGGCGCCATTTGATCCGGAGATCGGATAGTCCATTCTAGACCGTCCAATCAATCCTCTCTTAATTGAGGGCCCAAAACGTCTCTGATCTTTGTGAAACTTCTACCCTAGGGGTTTTGGACCCTTCTGGATCGATTGGTATAGTCAAAATTTTCATCTGAGCACTCTATCATCCATAATTAAGGGTTCTGTTGTTTACTTTATTTTTACCTTTTTATTACCAAAATAAATTGCAGTAAAATAAAAATTACATAAAATAGTACTAAACATCTATGAAAAGGATTTCCACTACCTGATTGGAGAGAAAACCTTGGTTATATGCCCAATTTAAAAAAAATACCTTGTTGATGAAGATATGGCCTAAGATCCACCTTTCTTGCAAATATTCGTTGTTTGAATCGTTGGATCTTGAAATTTCTTTGGGGGTTTTGTAGAATAGATATGTTGGGAAGTTTTGGACGGTGAAATTGATCAAATTAGATCTAAAACAGAGTGCCTAATTGATTTTAGGTCTCTTGTTCCAATCTAAAAAGAAAAACAAGTTGAAAAGAGATCTATCTCTTGGAAATTTTTGGGTTTTTGGGGAGGGATCTAGCTCTAATTTTTTAGGGAGAGTGAAGACAATTTCGTGGGGATTTTATGAGGATTTTTGGGGTTGTATTTATAGGCATTTTGGGTCCTTTTTCATGATTATAATATTTTATTTTTTATTATTAAATGACATGAAAGTCTTCCATGCTCCTTTTTTTCTTCCCCATGCCTAATTTTTCTTCCCCAAGACCAGATGATGTTTGTTGACCCATGACTCACGTGGGCTGCTGATAAAATTGGTTGTTGGGTCCCTTGTGGGCCCCATGTGGGCCCCACATGGTGTAAAAAGACCGTTTTGCCATTTATGCATAAAATTTTGGGTTTTATTCCCATGATCTCGGATTTGAGTGTACTTAGTGGCGTTGGATTCGTATTTCTCAGTACATTCTAAATTTTGATGTCTCATATTTTGATTTTTGGGTAAAATTATTATTTTACCCTTTTTGTCCAAGAAATGAAGAAACTTAAGGATTTCTCATCCGAATTCGGAATTTGTCGTGCTTACAGTCATTTTGAAGGGTTTGCTAAGTTTAATTTCAATTTTACATGTCTTATGATTTGATTATACTTTTATAAAAAGTATATTTTAAATAACCCTAATATTTCAGCCCGAAATATTTGAAACTCAAACTTTATTGATTTTCTCAATCAATTACAAAAATGGGGGGTTATTACATGCCCTTTTGAATGAGCCATTTTCCAAAGAAGGGCCTGATCAATGGGATTTGTGGTCCCAGCCTTCTTTTGCTGTCAAGAGAGACATTACTTTAGAGTTAATGAAATAAAATATAGGTATATTTCGATAGAACTAAATTGTCACATATACTTACTTCTTGTTCTTCTAACCATGAGTAGTCAATCCTAGGGAGGCATTGTTGCATATGATTGGTCACATGCACCATTTGTCCTTTCATATGCTTTACCTACACATCAAAGGAACATGTAATGAAGCATTATGGACTTTTATAATTAGAGAAATCGAACTTTTGGCTAGTTTATAAGTACCTCAAAATCTGAAGACATGTGGGTCTGTACAAATTCATTCCATGCATCTTGGTCAGTGATATTGGAATACAACTCAGGGATTGTGTAGAGTGTAGATGGATCCTTAGCATTGGGAAGTATGTACTTCCTTGTTAGATCACTCTTCCATTTCCTCCATTGTTCATAGCCACTTGTAGAGCATTCTTCTTATACTCATCGAGATGTCAAAAGCAGACTACAAAGTAAAAAAAACATTAGTCTATCTAAACTAAAACAAGACAAGGCATATAGTATGTTGAATGTAGCAAGCATTTACAAACCTTCATCATCTCTCATATTGCATCTTTTATTGATGGTGACACATCTCCAATCATTAACTGAGATTGGCACTGTGCTTTTGACAATGCAACTAACAAAACTAGTGTAAGAATGTGCACTGCCACCTATCGCCTACCCTTTACTGTTGAATCATACTGTCTCTCTTATGCCCTTTGACTTTTTCTTAATAATATGCTCCATTTTTTTTGGCCCTCTACCCTTTCTCTTAATAAACGTACTTATGTTGAACTATTCTTCATGATGCTCACTCTCTTCATGTTCCATTTTTCCTGCACACGTAAAATAATACATTTAGAATATAACAACATATATATATTAGTTTAGAAAAAAAACCGCCATCTAAGTGCATAAATGATCAATTTCAAGCATTAAAGAAGCACAAAATCAGCAATATATACAGCAAAAATGCATGGTAAAAACACATATTCAAGCAACATTTTGCATGCCTTGTTAAATGAAACATCAAAATCTAAAACATGGGAACTCAATGGCAGCTATATAAAATGATTAATTTCAAGCATTTACAAGCATTAAAGAAGCACAAAATCAACAACATATATAGTAAAAAGTGCATATTCAAGCAACATTTTGCATGCCTTCCTGAATGAAACATCAAAATCTAAAACATGAGTCTTCTTAAACTCAATGGAGGCTATCTAGAATGATAAGTCTCAAGCATTTACAAGCATTAAAGAAGCACAAAATCAGTAACATAAAATGTAAAAAATCTATGGTAAAAATACATATTCAAGCAACATTTTGCATGCCTTGTTGAATGAAACATCAAAATCTAAAACATGGGTCTTCTTGAACTCAATAAGAGCTATCTAGAATGATCAAATTCAAACATTTACAAGCATTAAAGAAGCACAAAATCAACAACATATATAGTAAAAAATGCATGGTAAAAACACATATTCAAGCAACATTTTGCATACTTTGTTGAATGAAACATCAAAATCCAAAGCATGGGTCTTCTTAAACTAAATGGAGGTTATCGAGAATGGTAAATTTCAAGCATTAAAATAGCACAAAATCGGCAATATATACAGTAAAAAATGCATGGTAAAAATGCATATTCAAGCAACATTTTGTATACCTTGTTGAATGAAACATCAAAATCTAAAACATGGGTCTTCTTAAACTCAATGGAGGCTATCTAGAATGTTCAATTTCAAGCATTTACCAGAATTAAAGAAGCAAAAAAGCAGCAACATATACAGTAAAAAAATGCATATTCAAGCAACATTTTGCATGCCTTGTTGAAAGAAATATCAAAATCTAAAGCATGAGTCTCTTAAACTCAATGGAGGATACCTAGATTGATCAATTTTAAACATTTACAAGCATTAAAGAAGCACAAAATCATGAAATAAGAGAGATCCAACCTAATGAGAGAAAACTAATCCTCTCTCTTCTTCTTCTTGTCCTCAAGGGTTTTAGGTTAGAAAATTCGTGGGGGATGGGAGAGGGGAGGGGCGCCCTCTCGTATTTCTTCTTCTTCTTCTTCCCTCTTTCTTTCCTTCTCTCTCTTTCTCCACGCCTCCTCTTCTTCTTCTCCTTAAGGGCTTTGGGGTTTTGGTGGTTTGGGTTTGAAAAATTCTAATGGGGTAAAGGCCAAGGGGGGGGGGGGGGAGGTGTAAGGGGGGTTGATATTTTAAGGGAATATAGGATGGTTTTTTAAAATTGTCCTTTATTCAAATTAATAAAGAACAATTTAAAAAAAAAAATCATTCTATATTTCTATGAATATAAGATAGTTATTTAAAAATCATCCTATATTTTAATAAGTATATAAGATAGGTTTTAAAAAACCTTCCTCTATTAATGGTCACTTTCACCATGAAACGTTCCCACGCCTAATTTTTTGTTTGAATACTAAAAGACAATTTATTAATAACAATCTTATATGAATTAAAGTAGTTTTACAAGTTATTTGAACCCTTAAATTCTTAAAAACCTTTGAAGTGCATAGGGTACCCCATGTTTATATCATTTATGTTTAACCAGTGTTTGGCATGACACATGATGTGTAAACTTCAATTGATTAATTAATTCATTTTTCTTACATCACATGATACAAACACATGCACTTTAATTTGACCGCTCATATACGATCAGATTCCATCCATGCACCCTCCTCACTAGCATCACGTACATAATTCATCTCACTCTCCCTTATTAGATCGATTGATGGCATTATTGTAGTGATTGAAGGTTCGTCAATTGTCGTGTCACCTAGGTCATCTTCATCATAGAAGTCCCTTAGAGAAGCTGATAAAATAGTTGGCCATCTCATATCATGTCCATCTTGTACATAAAATATCTGTTTTGCTTGACATACTAAAATAAACAGGTCATTTTAATAGATGATCTTATTGAGGTCAACCAATGTCAAGCCTTGGGAATTGGTTCTTATGCTATCTTGTTGTGTTCCACCCAATTTCACTTAAATACAACCACAATCCACATGTATAATCCAGCTCCAATAGCTCACGTATAATTTCCTTAATAAGTATTGTTAGCTATAATTGGGTTATTGTCCTTTGAACTCGAAAAGAAAGTGCCTTTAGCAACGAAGCTAACACCACTACCTTGTTGTGCTCTTAACCTATCATGGCCTTTTGTGTGAAAGTGATAACCATTGATGGCATATCCAAAATACCTTATTACTTATGTGTGACACCCTAGGTTTTTTAAACCTTTTTATAATAGATAATAATAATATTTTCTTTATAAAATAAACAGGATCCGTAAAAACTAAAAACTCACAAGTTACATGAATAACATAGTGTTCAAAAGAAATATCCGAAAGAAAACCCCTGGCTCATCCACATCCCAAGAACTATGACAATAAACAAAATCAAATCTCCGATATTCTAAGCATGCTCAATTCAAAACCAAGATAAATCAACACAAGCCATGGAAAGTCAATAATAATAAGTCCAAAGGCCCAAGGTTCCATGCACAATCATCACATCATCCACATATGCAAGCAAATGTACACTATACAATGGTGTGGGTCTAATCTATCCAAAATATAAACATCCAAGTATAGCCTAGAAAGTCTAACACAAGTCTAAGGAACATATACTAATCAATCTCTGAATACAAAAAGGCCAATGGTCCTCAAGTCCTCAGCCTAATCAAATCTGCTCTACTTGCTTTCCCTTAGCGTTGTCGTGCTCCAAATATGATGCATTGAAAAACAAAGCAATGCCTTAGCAAGCTATGCTTGTGTAGGTGATTCACATTCAATGATAAATATGATGAAATCATATGGCATGAAGTATTGAGATCGTGGTGAATCTCATAAGATGAATATATACAAAGCATGTAAAACATTAGACATCCATGATGAATAATATAGGAAAATCATGATATGAACAAATCGATATCACTCCTAAGCATCATGGCATACAAGGCATGAGAAATACATGGATATACATCCATCAACACAATACAAATCAATGTTCATAGAATAAGATGAATGCATGTCACATACTAAAATAAGCCCTAAGAGTGTTCCACGACACTCAATCATCGATAACGAGTACTCATACCAATCCTTGGGGTCCCTCTCGTTCAGCCTGCATCAACCCCTGGAGTCACTCATGGCCTATGCCCGGCTTACCCCAGTTCACCCAACATATAAATACCACATGAGCATACATAATAAGAGTATGGGCTACTATGCTGTAGTGGCAACCAAACAAGGATCTCAACCACTGTTGCTTCCTATCAACACCATAACGGGAGACTTCCTCTATCCCTAGGGGGACGAGCCCGTAGGGGAGAATTACCCATGATACCACCACCTACGTACTTGGCCCTTTCAAGGGCGATATTTAATCATCATCATCACAAAGTCAAAGGGCGGGTAGCCAACCCTACTACCCTTCTAGCAGAGTACCCACTAGGTGGAAGCACTCGTCATAAATCAACAAACATGCCATAAACCATGAAAAAACTCTTATGTAAAATAACCTCAATAGGTACGATCAAAGCCCATGAGTATAGTCCATCACATGTAAAACATGGTTATTTGTAAAATCGAATGTCATGCTATCAACAAGAAGTAGGGAACATATTTATGTAAATATGGTAAGACGCAAAACACATGCCTCAAGAACTTTAGATAACAGGTCATGATAAATGAAATCACGGAGAAATTCTAAATGGAATCACCTACCTCGGTAAACACAATACTCTAATCAGGCACGTAAGCAATGTCACGTCGTGCACTGTGACGCACCTGTCACATTATAAGTCTTCTATCACTTGGTGTTTTCACATATCAAAATAACAAATTCAAGTGATAACTTCATTGATTTGGTAGTTAATCCTAGATTAACGACCTAAATCATCTAATTAACCCTCTATTAAGTCAATCCTAAACTAAATGTAGATTTTTCTATCATCTAGACAACATATGCGGTCTTTAATTGTCAATCTATGCCATAATTCTTTCAATTAATGCCGCTTAATCAATAATGGGGTCAATCTCTAACTTTTCATGAAGTTTGGGGATGATCCAACCGTTGGATTGTTCTATATCACTTAATAATCAACATCTAATCATCAATTCTAATCCTTATCATCATGATCCTTCTAATTTTAGTTTCTATTTTGTGATTTACACATATCTCTATGATTACACATCAATCTGATGGTCAGATCACTCTCTGATCAGCAAATCTTATGGTACCTAGTCAGATCAACAGTCAAGATCACTTTTCTTGACAATCACAAGCAATCTACTCTACTTTGATGCATACAATCAAATTCTAAGGCCTGATCATCCATTGATTGTTAGATCTAGGTCATTTAATGGTATTTTGTGATTTGATTATTCTAAAAATATTTAAATCAAGGTTGTCAAGTCAAATCTAGGTCTGCATTGTCGAGATGATTGCAACGGATCTTTCTTATCATGATTTGGACCTTTGTAGCTCCTAAAATCACATTTTTAATGAATGGACAACTCAAATTGACTCAAAATGCAATTTAAATAGGGTGGCGTCACGAGGAAGCGCAATGTGGCACATTTCGACACATGTTGAGATGCTGCATGCATAGCTTGCATGTGCACAAGTGCGCTTTGAGCACGCATTATGTGTCGGGCGTCTCCGAGTGCATCTTGGGCACTCGACACTTTCACTGTCGTAGGAGACAATGATCAAAATTTGGATCACCGTTGGTGACTCTAATGGTGTCCAAATTTAGCGATCATTATATTGTTTTGTCTGAATTTTTAGATATTTTCACTTTTGGACCTTCCCATCAACTAATTTTTCATATTTCTAAGGTTTTTTCATGATTTTTACATATGTTTATAAAATTTTTCATTTTACTATTTTTTGCATTATTGGTGTTCCTAGCCATTAGATCACCATGAAAATTCATGAGTTTGTTACCTATTTCACCTTGCACAAGATGAATGGTTTAGATCATCCATTTGACACTGTTTCATTAGTTTATTTCTCCAAGAATAGTAATGCATATAACATCATTGAAAAATGGCAATCGCAACATGAATGGGGAGAGGGGGAAAAAAGGGATGGCCTATCTCAAGACAGGTCAGCCAAGGAAACGAGATATCCATCATTGGGAGGGAGGGGAAGTGGTCACATTATTGCCTACGTCTAGCGTCGTTGCCGTCGTCGTCGTCGTCATCGCGGTGACACATGAAATGGGGAGGAGTTATGGTGGAGTGAAATTCAAGGGAAGCATTTATGGTGGGGGGAGGCATATTTTAAGGCCCCCCATGGGCAATTACAATTCTACCCCTTCTGTTTATTTATTAATTATAGAAATTAAAATAATTAGTCATTTTTCCTCCGGGCTCCGATTTTAGCATTCTCAATGGCATTCCATTCCATTTCTCAAGTACATTTCAAATATTGAGGTTTTAACTTGTGATTTCATCTCTAAAATTTTCAATTCCCCAATATTCTAATTTCTACAAAATTTCAAATTTCCACATAATTAGGCATTTCTAGAATTTAAAAATAGTGGGTGTTACATCCTCCCCTCCTTATAGAAATTTCACCCTTGAAATTCTTTCCATGTCATTCCTCAACAATTCTAAAGACATCTCCATATCATAAGATTTATACATCATATAAAAAAATTCCCTCAATCAATGTCAATAACAATTCCATGCTATGCCATCCCTCATATAGTAACTTGTATATATAGTTCAGGGTATATTTGAACCCTTTCACAATAACTAACTTATATTATGGTTAGAACATGTCATAACCACATATAATGCATTTAGCATAAATCACACTCTCATCTAAGAGCTAGCATAAGTAAATCACCATATCAATACAATCCGAGCATCTCAGCACATATATACATAATTCTTCACCTAGTTTATACCAAAGCACATTACCTCATCAATGGGTAATGCATCTCAACTGAATCATATTATTTCATCTCATAAACAAGCAATCGCATGCCAGTCAAAATCATAGCCTACTAGCTCACGAACAGGCAATCATATGCCAACCAAAATCAGAGCATACCGGCTCACTAATAGGCAATCATATGCCAATCAAAATCAGAGCGTACAAGCTCACTGACAAGCAACCATATGCCAATCAAGATCAGAGCATATCTGCTCAATCATACTGTGAGCACCTAGAAGCCTACCGCCTAGAAGCTCCCCACCTAAAAGCCTACCAATGCCTCTTGCACCCGCTATCATTGGCCATCCTCTTAGGCCTCCCTCATCAACTACTCACAAGTACACACCATAATTCAAAAGTTGATAACTCATAAGAAGATGCTCTCATACTAACTTACTTGACTATCACGCCTTCACCTTCATGAGAAATCAAGCTCATATACATAATATAAGCAATATCCATGTCATTGCTCTCTTGGAGAACTCAATAACCTAGCAATAACAGTTCACCAGACTAAGGGAACTATCAACCTTAGTCAGTAGTTTAGATAGTCCCAAAAGATCACAGTCCCATAAACAGTCTCTTTATCAATAGAGATATTGTGGTCAAGAAAATTCATCTTCTTTGACCATAATTCATACTCACATACATTTATCACAAACGATGAGTCTTTCATATGCTTAGAATAATGCACAAGGACTTCTTGTGCTCCTCAAAGTCATGGAATATACAAAAACGTCACTCACTATAAAATCATAACTCATCTCAATAACCTTTAGAAATTTAGTTATCATATCCACACATACTGTCAGTTTACTAATTTCATCAATTTGTATCACCCAGAACTTGTAGCAATCATAACATGTTCTAAAAATTATTTTAACGACATTTTAGTCACAATCCTCAGCTAGTGATAACCAGACCTCAAATCAATATCCACCAATACCATGCACCATCCAAAGTTGATCACATAGATCATCAATACATGATAGAGAATATTAATTCTCCACTATGGAGCTATCAAACAATCAATAATCTATGCATAGCAATAAGGACCTGTCTTTCTTTTAACAAAGAGGATTAATGCATCCAAATGGAGACCCACTAGGTCTGATAAACTCTCGTCAAATATTACCATAGCCGAAACCCTTCCAGCACAACTGGGGCATCCTATATGGCACCTTAAAAAATGCCACTATGTCAAATGCCACATCAATATACAAAAGAAATCAACCTTTTGCAACGTAACATCCCAAAATCTCCTTAGAAGGATTATGAATTCTTGCACACCATATGTGTGCTCAATCTATGGTCACTCACTGTCATCCACAATCGTAAAATTAGGAGAACTTGGTACATCAGATGAGTACCGTATTGCCTTCAAGGAAAAATTAACACAAACCTAAGTGATGCCTCTTCTTACTCTAGGGCAAGTTCAATAACTATCTAGGTATACTAAAAGTACCTTTCTTCTCACTAAAAGCAATCGGCCTCCAACAATGGAATCCATCCCAAGGATGTTATCATAATCAATCAAATTGAGTAGGATAAGATCAGTATCTATCCTCTCACTCATCATCTCCACCAATACTCCCTAAAAATTCTTACAAGTTTCAATAACTTGCCAATCATTGTCATAACCTCCAACCCAATGATTGTTAAATATATATACAAGCACATTCATCAAAGTGTCAATACTCAAACTACAAGGATGACTAGATCCTAGATCTAGGAGGTTCTTGGCGTGTCTATCAACAATTAAAAGAGTACCTTTCATAACATGGGTTGAGGTTTGTACTTTCTTCTAGTAACGGTAATACTCACCATTATCACTGTGGAATCATTTCTGTGTTTATCTTTAATGTTAGTCTATCGGACATATTATCCTCTGAGGTAGTCTTTAAAGAACATCCTAACAGTCACAGTCATAGTGTCTCCAAGATTACCATTGTAATGATGGCTACTGATATTATTACCACTACTGTCGTGGTCTATCACTCTAGTACAATACTGTCTAGGTGCCTGTTCATACAACTAGTGCACCTTCTCACATCCACATTCCAACATTGCCCATTAAGATGTCACTGTCTCAATAGCCTATGTGACTTATTAGTAAAAGAGTCTCTTTCCCTTACTAGGTTGACTCTAATTATCCACATCCACGTCTCTGCACTTGACCCCCTTGGCCCTAAGAGGATTTTTCTTCAACATAAAAGCTATGCCCGTTGCTTTTATCACCAATGTGCAATGCATCAAGATCAACTACCTCCACAATTTAGGTGTCAACACATAAACAATTCTATCTATAACCTCTCATTCATGATAGGGTTAGGACAATTATTTTTAGTAGTGTAAACAAGCTTAATAACATTAAATATTCAATTTCCTCTATTTACAATGGAAACCTCTAGCAATATCACTAATTACTCATATGACAAAATATTGATCATTACAGGCCTTCTCAAGAGCCTTCTAGATAAAAATCTCAAAAATGGAAAAACACGTCCTCTCAAACGACCATCATTAGAATCCTTGTAATCACATTTTAAGTATACTCATCTTTATCCTTAGATTTCTTTTAACTGATAATTCATTTCATGCTCATAACAAGAAAAATCAATTACAACTCTATCAATTTAAACTCCAATGAAGTTGATTCTTTCATAACAACTTTTCTATCCATCGATGATCACATTATCATTTCTATTCAAGTTGGCTGTAATTCATTTATAATTAATTTCATCTTACCTCATTCCCTTTATATGATAGACGCCTCTGATATGGAGTCAAATAACCAATCTTGTCAATTACTCATATATAGCATGATATTGAATTTAACCTTTTTTGTCATCCCATCTCCTAACTAGGAGGTTATTTGATGTCACTCCTTACTCATCACTTGATTAACATCATTACTACTATTTATCATCGTAAAATAGTTGTTATATCCTCTAAGTGTTAATATGTCTACAAATCATAAGTATAATCCTCAAAGTAATTCATAAGCATTGACTTCTCATTAAAGACTGGCTATCAATTTTTCTATATGCAAAAGAACCCAAAAATTTTCATCTCATAGTTCATATTCATCCATAGAATATTAAGATCCTACATCATCAGATTTTTCAATAATTTTCACCATATTACAATTTATTGGTCAAATAATTCCACTCTAAGTTTAAATTAATACAATACTCCTCTCAACTTTCTCAAGCTCTTATTAGTTGTAATCATTTTTGACCCCTTTCCAATAGTATCTCATGATTGTCGTACAATAGTTGTTATGCTTCTTCACATGTTTATACATATTTCCCAAATTAGGACTTGAACCCTCATAGGGCAGTCCATGAATATAGACCTTCCATCATATAATAAAGTTCTCATTTGCAATTATCAATCATACACTCTATTTAGATTCTATACTATAAGAATCACTCACTTTCCTTAAAAGTGCATTTTCTCGTAATCTTACAAGGATTTAAAGTCTCATCTTAACTAAAGAAAGTTTGTCAATCCCCATGGCATCAACTATTTTGCAATCATCATATCTCTGTAATTCACCCTTAGGAATTACTTTACTCAATGAATTGTATATGTAATATCAGGCCCTGTACCACTCGGACCGCTAAGCCTATGTCACGATTCCCTTGCCCTAATAACTTGGTAGGGGTGGCAATTGATGGAGCAGGGTGGACCTAGTCTTCTATCATGGAACCATCTATCAAAAATTCAATGTCACATGGTATAAGTATTCTCCAATCTTAGTCTCACCCTGAACTCATGGGCTGTCAATCTAATTGGACCCTTAAAGTGGTGATGATGAAATAAACCCTGTCTTTGATACCAAACTGTGACACCCTGGGGTTTTATAAACCCTTTTTTTCCAATAATAATAATAATAATAACAATAATTTGATTTATAAAATAGGCATGATCCCTGAAAAATAAAAACTCACAAGTTACATAAATAACATAGTGTTCAAAAGAAATATCCAAAAGAAAACCCAGGGGGTCATCCACATCCTAAGAACTGCAACAATAAACAAAATCAAATCTCCGATACTCTAAGCATGCTCAATTCAAAACCACGATAAATCAACATAAGTCATGGAAAATCAATAATAATAATAAGTCCAAAAGCCCAAGGTTCCATTCACAATCACCTCATCATCCTCATATGCAAGTAAATGTATACTATACAATGGTGTGGGTCCAATCTATCCAAAATATAAACATCCAAGTATAGCCCAAAAAGTCTAACACAAGTCCAAGGAATGTACACTAATCAGTCTCTAATTACAAAAAGGTAGATGGTCCTCAAGTCCTCGCCTTAATCAATGCTTCTTTACGTTCTTTCCCTCAGCGTTGTCGCACTCCAAATCTGAGGCATTCCTAAACATAGCAATGCCTCAGCAAGCTATGCTTGTATAAGTAATTCACATTCAGTGATAAATAAGATGAAATCATATGGATCAAAGTATCGAGTTCATGCTGAATCTCATAGGATGAATATATATAAAGAGCGTAAAACATCAAACATCCATGATGAATAATACAGGAAAATCATGGTTTGAACAAATCGATATCACTCCTGAGCATCATGGCATACAAGGCATGAGAAATACATGGATATACGCCTATTGAAACAATACAAATCTTTGTCCACAGAATAAGATGAATGCATGTCATGATAAATAGGGCACTATATAAAAACAAGCCCTAAGAGTGTTCTAGAACACTCAATCATTGGTAATGAGTACTCATACCAATCCCTGGGTCCCTTCCGTGTAGCTTGCATTAGCCCCGGAGTCACTCATGGCCTAGGCCTGGCTTGCCCCAATTCACCCAACATATAAATACTACATGAGCATACAAAATAAGAGTATGGGCTACTATGCTATAGTGGCAACCACACAAGGATCTCAACCATTGCTGCTCCCTGTTGATACCATAACGGAAGACTTCCTTTGGCCCCATGGGGGGTGACAGATCCGTAGGGTGGATTACCCATGATACCACTACCTACATACCTGGCCCTCTCAAGTGAGGTGTCTAATCATCATCATCACAAAGTCAGAGGACTAGTGGCCAACCCTACTACCCTCCTAGCAGAGTACCCACTAGGTGGAAGCAACCATCATAAATCAACAAACATGCCATAAACCATGGAAAACCTCTCATGTAAAATAACCTCAATAGGTATTATCAAAGCCAATGATAAAGTACAGTCCATCACATGTAAAACATGGTTGTTCATAAAATTGAATGTCATGTTATCAACAAGTAGGGAACATAATTATGTAAACATGGTAAAATGCAAAACACATGCCTTAAGAACTTTAGATAACAGGTCATGATCAATGAAATCACAGAGAAATTTCAAATGAAATCACCTACCTCGGTAAGCTCAATACTCCAATCAAGGGCATAAGCAATGTCATGGTGTGCTCTCTAACATAATTGTCACATCATAAATCATCTATCACTTGTTGTTCTTACATCTCAAAACAATAAATCCAAGTGATAACTTCATTGATCTGGAAATTAATCCTACATTAATGGCCTAGATCATCTAATTAACCCTCTATTAAGTCAATTCTGAACTAGATATAAATTTTTCTAACATCTAGATAACATCTATGGTCTTTGATCATCAATCTATGTCATAATTCTTTCAATTAATGCTCCTTAATCAATAAAAGGGTTAATCTCTAGCTTTACATGAAGTTTAGGGATGATGTAGCCATTGGATTGTTCTATATCACTTATAATCAACATATGATCATCAATTCTAATCCTTCTCATCATGATCCTTCTAAGTGTAGTGTTTATTTAGTTATTTACACATATCTTTATGATTACACATCGATCTGATGATCGATCTCTCTTTGATCAGCATATCTTAAGGTACCTAATTAGATCAATAGTCAAGATCACTTTTCATGACAATCACATGAAATATACTCTACTAATCCCCTACATGATCCTATATTTGATGCATATAATCAAATTCTAAAGCCTGATCTAGGTCATCTAATGGTATTTTGTGATTTAACTATTTTAAAATTGTTTAAATCAAAATTTTCAAGTCAAATCCAAGTCTGTGTCATTGAGACGATCGCAACAAATTTTTAGGATCATGATTTGGACCTCTGTAGCTCCTAAAATCACATTTTTAATGAATGGACGGCTCAAATTAACTCAAAATGCAACTTAAATAGGGAGGCATCGGGAGGAAGTGCCATGTGATGCTCGTACCACATGTCGGAGAAGTCGAACGTGTAGCCTGTACATGTGTGAGTGTGCTCTGAGAGTGTGTTACGTGCTATCCGTCCTTGAGTACATCCTGGGCAGTTGACATAGTCGTCATTGCCAAAGACGATGACCAAACTTCAGATCACTGCCGGTGACTCTAATGGTGTCAAAATTTAGGGATCTTTATACCGTTTTAACCAGATTTTTATGTACTTTCACTTTCCAACCTTCCTATCAACTGATTTTGCATAGATTTTTTTTATAATTTTTTCCACATTTATAAAATTTCCCATTTTATTATTTTTCACATAAGATGAATGTTTCAGATCATCCATCTGACACTATTTCATCAGTTTATTTCTCCAAGAATAGTAATGCATATAACATCACTGGAAAATGGCAATCGCTATTTAAAAATGGTGAATATCAATTGAAATCAACACGAATGGGGAGAGGGGGGAAAAGGGGTAGCCTACCTCAAGATAGGCCAATCGGAGGAAACGAGAAATTCATCGCCAAGAGAGAGGGAAAGTGGTCTCGTTGTTGCAGCGTCTGGTGTCATCACTGTCGTCGTCGCCGTCGGTGACACTCGAAATGGGGAGGAGTTATGGCGGTTCAAAATTTGGGAGAATCATTTATGGTGGGGGGAGGCGTATTTAAAACACCTCTGCCCCCCATAATGACTATCAGTTTGTGGGTTTTAATGCCCAATTCGTGGGCCCCACATGGGCAATTACAATTCTACCCCTTCTGTTTATTTATTAATTATAGAAATTAAAATCATTAGTGATTTTTTCTTCATACTCCAATTTTAACATTCTTAGTGGCATTGAATTCCATTTCTCAAGTACATTTCAAATATTGAGGTTTTAACTTGTGATTTCATCTCTAAAATTTTCAATTCCCCAATATTCTGATTTTCACAAAATTTCAAAATTTCTTATAATAAGGCATTTCTAGAATTTAAACATAGCGGGTGTTACATTAGGTCCCATTGTCATCCAACCCAAGCATTTAGAAATACTATAACCTAGAAAATCTTGCCGATCTAAAACCTGTATGTAATAATATATTAATTAAAATGATTAATTAATGTATATGTGCATATACTATATATTATACAAATAAATTAATCAATTCATCATAAAGCACTATTTAATTTAATTAAATGCCTCCTCATGAAGCCAAGTTGTAAAGGAATGACAATGCTCATCTTGCAACCACTTCTCTTTCCGTGCTTCTCTTGGATACCTCTCTTTTAGAAAGTCCATGTGCATACTACACAATGATCAAATATGAAAATTATATAGCATGCCTGATGTTAAACTTCAACAACATCAATGATTCAATTAATTAATGTCAAAGAAACCAGCAAAGAGAGAACATTAATTACGTACTCAATGTATGGTTGAACTTCATCAACATTAATATTTTGCAAAACATAAAGGTGTGCTTGCTCCCGCTCCTTAGATCAATGATTGACACACTACCATTGGATAGAGGTTCACCGACTCTTAGATCAATTAATGCACTTGAATGTTTCTTTCTTGGGATTCCAATAGCATCCACTCTTGATAAATACTCAGTGCAAAAATCAATTGCTTCTTTTGCAATGTAACATTCGGGCAATACACCGCTTTGGCCTATTATGATTTTGTAAATACCCTTTTAAAACCTTCATGTACCTTTCAAATGGGTACATCCATTACAAATAAATAGGTCCACACAACCTAACCTCATCAATGAGGTGCACTGTTAAGTGTACCATGATATCGAGAAGGATGGTGGAAAGATTGTCTCAAGCTCACATAGGGTTGCCACTAAATGCTCCTAGATTTCATGTAGTTTAGAAGTATTCACCACATTCTTGCACAAAGCATTAAAGAAATAGCATAATTTAGTAATAGATCCTCTAACTTTATCTGTCAGGATTGAACGTATTGCTACAGGTAGAAGTTATTGCATTAATGCATGACAATCATGAGACTTCATCCCCAATAGTTTCAACTATTCCATGGAGACAATGTTTTTAAAGTTAGAAGAGTATCCGTCTAGAACTTTGATATATCACAGGGTTTTACACATTATTCTTCTCCTCATTGCCAAGCATATAATTTACTTCAGGCAAGTATGTTCCTCAGCTAGCCTTATCCTATGGATGCGACCTTCTCTTCAAACCCATTATCATAAGATCCATTCGAGCGAGAAGTCCATCCTTTGTTTTTCTCGGCATGTCAAGTAAGCTATAGTCAAGCTTTCATAGACATTCTTCTCAATGTTCCTGACATCAAGCAGATGCCACATGTGTAAGGATTTCTAGTATCCAAGTTTAAAGAATATTGACTTCTTCTTCTAATAGCTTTTAAAGTTGCTTTCATTTGTATGGGAAGTTGCCTTCTTCTTCTTCCCCCATGATACATTAAGGTTCTCAACTTGTTCCAGACTTGTCATTTAGTCAACCTCTTTAGAGGTATCTTAGTCTACACACTACCATCAAATTCCCCCTTCTTAAAATGGTATGATGGTTTCTATGCAACCATCTTCTATAGCCTAAGAATGCCATCTTCCTACCATGTTGAAGTCACATGGCACAAGTTTGGTCACTACAAATGGGACTTGCAATGTATCCCTTTTCAGTGCATCTAGCCAAATTACAAATGGGACTCGATATTAATATAGTTACATCCTCATCATGCACAACAACGGTGAAAAGTAATAAACTCTTATAACAGGCCAACAACTATACCTATTGCTCATAGAACCATGAGGATTAATCCTATCCGCAAATATTGCAAGTCGTAGGTTCCTGGGTTCGTCTCCAAAATTGAGCCACATGAAGTCTACAAGCTTCCATGTAGGGCTATCTACTAGATGTCGTAAATAGTTATCAGCCACTCTCTCCTTGGCATGCCATACTAGTTTCTTCACTATTTCTTTAATATGAAACATTCTTTGTAATATTGGAATAAGGGAAAAATGCCATAAGACCTTTGTAGAGACATCTTTCACTTACTGATCACATGAATTCTTCCTCATCGTCTATCTTGAATGTCCACAAATTCGACATATAATTTTGCCTTTGTGCTCCTTTTGTTACAAGTTGCAGTTGTTGGGATAATCATGTATCTTTTCATACTTTAAGCCTAATGCAACCAAGGTTTTCTTTGCCTCCCATGTCAAGTTAACCAATTGTTCTCCTTGGGTTTCTTTTTACTAATGACTTTTAACAATTCTGTAAAACCATGATGTGAAATACTAAATCTTGATTTCACATTGTAAAGTTCTATCACTGCAGACAACTTGGTATAATCTGTACACCCAACGTACAATGGCTCATCAGCTTCCTCCAATGCAGTATAAAATTGTATTGGGTCATCTTGGAAGTCATTGTATATATCTCGAAACATAGGTGTAGCTGTCCTATTATCTTTGCCACTTACTAGAGTGGCTTCTTTTTCATATACACATTCAACACTTGTCGAGGGCCTATGAGGTATTTGCTCTCCATGCCACATTTAGGAGTGATAGCTTTCATCAAATCCATTAAAGCACAAATGTTCTCTCAACTCATCAACAATAACCTTTTTTATGTTTCCACATCTTGAGCATGGACATTGAATTCAATTACAATCACCACCTACCCCAAATGCAAATTCAATGAACTATTCTACCACTTCTCATATTCCCATGATGATCTTTTTGCATGCATCCAAGCATATTTGTTTGTTTTGTCCAAAAGTGTGAAGACTTTCTAGACATGAAAAGATTATAATAACAATATGTTAGGCATTTAACCAAATACTCAATGATTATATATATAAAATGTAGATAGTTAACATATATATATTTTAAAAAATATTAGAGGAGTCAACATTGAAGTCTAGCTAGGATTGGAAAAAGTAAGAATGAAGCAAAAACATGACTAATCCATGCACATAAATGTTCACACTGATACATACAAATATACATACATACATACATATATCACACAAATGCAAGAAGAAAAAGAAAAGGAATTTTATAGCCATAAACATCAAATAAAGTAAACATAATGACAAAGTACAAGAACGAATACTGTCCAAATGATATGAACTATGGAAAAATAAGTTCAGGACAAAGTGCATGCAAATGCAACTCAATTTTTAAGTTTTCATTGAAGAAGCCGAGAGTGAATTGAACTTCAACTTATAAGACATGAAAAATATAAGACAGTTTTTAAAACTAGTCTTATATTGTTAATAATATAGGATGGTTTTCCAAAATCGTCTTATATAAATTTTATATGAGACGGTTCTGAAAATCGTCTTATATTATTAACATAATATAAGATGGTTTTTGGTTCTTAAGAACTATCTTATATTACACTAATAATATAACATGGTTTTTCAAAATCGTCTTATATAAATTTATATAAGACGGCTATGTTAAAACCATTTTATATGATTATTATATATAAGAAGGGTAATCATAACCATCTTATATAAATTTTATATAAGATGGTTGTGTTAAAACCGTCTTATAAAGCCCAAATTTTAGTAGTGGGGGTGCATTAAAACCAAAATGTTGACAATGGTTAGTCCTTAATGTGTTCCACTAGACAAATGGTTTGGCTCATTGAAATGGTGGCCACATTTGTACTTTTGCTGACTACTATATTTTATCACATTCTATGATGCCTTGAATTTTTAGGAACAATTTTTGAAAATGATTAGGATCCTCAGTAAAAAAAATTTCTAAAACATTTAAAAAACATACCATATATATTAGTTTCAAAACTACCCTTCTAATCCCAGATGTGTTACCAAAACTCCAGATATAAGCACAATAAGTACATAACAACAAGCACTACTAGGACCCATGTTCACAACCCAAACAATCTTAATTGAAAGAATAACTAAAATTAAACCAAATACTCATATTTGTAGCAAAGTTTATTCTCTCATTACATCATTGTTCTAAATGTTCAAGTTGTTATTCTAAGAAAAATAAGTAGCTAATTCATTGTCATACTTTTTTTCTCCTACTTCTAAGTTCCTTCACTACTTAAACTCTTTAGTCCTACCTAGAAGACTAACTTGAAATTGTTGGGGGTGGTGAGTACAACCACTCAGTGGAAAATTCTAAGCCAGACAAAAATATGTAGAAAACACATTAATGCATAGAGATATTAGGATGTAAGGAGTTAAAAGACACCGAGATCGAACCTCGAAAATGTTCAAAACTTAAAATTAGTGATGAATCACATAAATCATTGGAAATTCATATTCAAAATAATATACAACATTAGAAGTTGTTCTCAATGTCTGAAACATATCATATAAAATCAACCTTGGCAATATTTAAATTTCAAAATCCATAAACGAATCAAATAAGGTTATATGAATCACATTATATTAGATACACTGCATTAGTAATTATTCTCAGTGTCTAAAATATATTATATAATATTAATCAAAATAATGCAACAACATTCTATTAAGGCAATAAAGGCACATGTAAATCCCTCGAGGTTGATTGACATAGGATTGATGTCCATATAACAATTCAACTGCTATATACATAAAGAGAACCAAAGTCTCTTGTCTATGTTCAATCGTGGATATTGCACAACCTACACTAGTCCTCATGGGAGAGAACCGATCACACTGAATGAAAGGTCCCATGACCCTTCCAAACACATAAAAGCCTTTATCAAGAAGGTATCAAATTTTCTTTTTAGAGTGCTAGTGGCCAACTGCACTCCTATTACAGTAATTAAAGGGGTCTTACAACTTGCCCTCATCTAGGCTCAACTCTTATGAGTTGCCTAATTTAGGCTAGCCATAACTCTTCAGAATAGCCTAATTTTCATTCATTAACACATTTATCATGAAAATTCATATGGAGTCATGATTCAATCACCTCTCGCACACGACTCCAAAGAGTCTCACATATTCATGATACAGTCACATAAACACTTTTTAGAGCGAAAAACCCAAAACCACAATCAACATATCATTACTTGTAATTCCATATAGATATCACAAGCATATGAATGAACCTGTCTCTCAATTAACACTTTTAGTAGTTCACTATTTTGCACATTCAACATACATATGCAATAATCATAAATGCCTTTTCATTTTTGTAAGAAAAAATATGATTATGCCCTTATCATCAATGATGGGATTTAACACACCTTAAAATATTAGTCTGCTTACATTAAATAAAGTCAGTAGTGTGATCAAAGAAATTCCTTAGTTAAGTGCACATGTAACTAACATGAGATCAACATTGAGAATAGGCACATATCTATATAACCCAAGCCGGCATCATGTAGCCACCCATTCCACTAGTCCCGCATAGCTGAGCAAGGCAGACTAGATAGTCCATCACCGGTCAACTAGGCCAGGTCTGGCATCACAGATCCATCACACTAGAGCCCAGAATCATCCTCTACTTCCAGCCCTCCGTCGGCCATGCCCAGTTCGGTTAACCAGCCCTGATCACTAGCATATTCACCAGCAATCCCCTTAGTGTCTTCTTCCGCTGAGTTTTCTGTTTACGAAAATTTTAAGGAACTTTTAGGGAAAACGCCCTTTTTGCCCTTAGTAGAAAATTTTTATTTACATTTTTTGTCCTTATCTACATTCTGTTTTATCCCCACATCCTGTGTTACTCTCAATTAATCTAGGAACTATTTTTTTTATCTATCCATGTTTAATTGAATCAACGATTTTGGTTTAATTTTAGGAGATCTTCAATTGCTCATCCGTTTCAATTCCAATTTTCGATTAACTAATAGATTTCATTTATAGGATAATTTAAAGCACTTTCATTATTCCTGATCTTCAATCTGAGAATCTGAAATCAGATTTGAGCCATCAAACCTCAAATTTCTTATTTAGCCCAAATCTCTCAGAATTTTTAGAATTAGCCTAATCCCTCCAATGGATCATTAATCAAAAGTGCTAGGAACATGTTGATGAAGGATGATCATGATTCAGGTGACCAGATCTATAGATTTTGAAGATCATCAGTCTAGGGAAGTTAGAATTTTCTTATATTTTTAATTAAATTTTTGTTGTCTTTGGATTAGACCTCTGTAATTTCATTGATTGAACACATCTGAAGTTAATTTCTCTTTTTATTTATTTTATTCATTTAATTTTAATTTTTAAATAATTAAATTTTATTAAAACTTTAAATTCTTAAAGCGCGTCCTTGTGGAATCGACCTGTACTTGCATTAGCTATACCACAATAGCCAGTGCACTTGCAAAAAATATCAACAAATTTTTGGAACCATTATGGGGACCTGCAGCAGACTTTCTATAAATTTTAATTAAAAATCCAAAAAATTAAAATATTTAAAAAATTAAAAAAATCTAAAAAATAATATTTTTTTAGGACTTGCATACTTTTAGCATTTTTAGGTGCATTTTTTAATTTTTTCTAGTGCATAACCACCTTATTTCCTAAATTTGGTACTTATTTCTAATTTTGTTTTTCACGAAAACAAGAAGTAGAGGAAATTGGCAAGTGGATCTTCATCAAAATAAAAATTTCCCTGCATTCCTTGATTAGGAATTTTCTTTTCTTTAGAGTGAATCTTATAATGATGTCCCTTTGAAATTTGTAATTTGTAATTTTAATTTTAAAAGGGTTGTATAATATAGGGCAAGTGTGGGATAAGGTGGCCTACACTTGATCTTCATCAAAAACCTTACTATAAGTATCCCTCGCTCCTTTTATTTTCTAGATTAGGATTTGCATTTAGGATATCTTGCATTGGTTGGTAGAATAATTGCATATAGAAAGCATCTTTAATAATTGCTGCATTTTTAGGTTTTTACATTAGTTTATTGTTTTAATTGCATCCTTAGGGCACGTTCAATGATTTAAGGTAATATATGTTGATCAAACTTCCATGGAGAGTAAAAATTAATTAGTAAGGGCACCTGACCCCACAAGATCAAGGGTAGATTTCATCGCCACTCCTTAGCCCACTTAGGATAATCACCTCAAGTGCATAACCCTACCTTTCAAATTAATTTTAAATCAATTAGAAGAGACCTATAAGGGCATCACATGCTTGTAGGACCCTTTTATTAAGATGTGATCTATTGTCACTCCAGTGGCTTTTGAGCACTGTGGTTATAGTGGGTATCTTAAAATCGAAGTGATTTTTCCACATCTTCTGTTGACGTTTGTGAGCTCTAAATGCTTCCTTACATGAGGATTATGTTAACCACCTTGGTCAGAACCTAACTGGTAAGCAATAGTCAAATCTAAAAGAGAGGATGAGTGCCAAAATAGGCCAATTTAAGGGCATTGTCCCCACACAAATTCAAGAATGTAAAAATATTGTTGCTTATTAGCCTCAAGGGTTATATTGTGCCCTTTGTTTGTGCATCATTCTAGGTAGTTAGGTTGCATCATGTAGGTTAGTTTTTCCTCTTTAAAAAAAAAAAAACTCAACATTGTATAGAATAATTTGTTTCGTTTTATACAAATTTGAGAATAAAAGCTTATAAAAAAGGGGATAGATTTCATAGCTTAGATGTATCAATGGATTAGATATTATGGAAAGTCAATTGCTTAAGCTAATAGCTTCTAGGCAAGTTGTGCCACAACCTCAATACCATAATGACTATACCTATTCTAAGCATCCCTATTCCACTCCTTCTTGGCCCCCATCAAACTCCATAGACAATGAATACTATTAGGATCCAATGGATACACCTAATGCATTCACATACCCTAGCAATTTCTCTACTGAGACAAATTACCAAGACTATAATGGATGGCCTAGGCATCACGAACAACCATGATCTCACGATTATCGATATCAGGAAGAACCACAATGGTCCCACCCTAGTTAACACTACCATGATTATTTAGAATATTAGGGTCAACCATCATGTGTTCAACCTACTCAGTCCTTTTTCAATACTCCCATGCCTCAACAATACCAACCCTATGAGTCGTTTCCTCTACAATATGAAGAACCACCACTAGAAGAGCAACAATTTTTTGAGAGAATAGAACGAGTCATAACTGCTAACCAAAAGGAACTGGGACGAGATGGAGAAATGAGTAAAGGAAATGAAACCAATATGAGAAATTACTAATAGAAACATTGCTGCCATTATAAAAAGGACTAAGAAACTAAAGCAAATTGGGGATAGTGGAGAGCCATTTATTACTGATAATAGGATGGGAATTTCTTATGATCTTTCTAAGCCACAAAGTTTACAACCATCCTTCGAAACCTCCAACTTAGATCTACTCAAACCATGTCTTGCTCCTTACGATTATGATGAAGAGACTTCCATTAATGAAGAAAATAAAGCTTTAGAAACACCCAACCCAAAACCTCTAGCTCATTTTTATGACTTTGATGAAGACACATCTATTGAGGAGGTGAATCAATTTTTGGATACTGTGCCTTTAATGGACATTTCTTAATGGTAAGCTAGAGTAAATTTTCCTATAAAGCTTGAAATTCATATTGAACCTTGCAATGTAGAAGATGTACCTGAGTGGGACCTACAGACCTTATTTGAGCAACCATTAAATAGTAATTTAGGTCCATCTGAAATCTTACATGTGCTAGAAGAACAAGAAGAGTCCATCGATGTACTAGCCATACATCAACCAACTCTAGGATACACATTAGAAGATAACTAGGGTTTAAGCCAAACCTTGTCCCCATATCTAACAATACAAGAAGAAGCTTTTAGGGAGGAGCAGAGTCAGCTTATTACCCTAGTTCAGGACAATGTTAGGAAAATGGAGGAAAGAGTTAAACTAAATATAATGGTCATTGTTATCCCTCAATTTGGTAAAAAAGAGGACCATTCATCTTCAAAGGGTCCAACAAAATGCATGGTAGTATACAAAGTCATTGTGTTACTATTACCTCAATTTTTGAGGTGGAGGAATTATATTGACTACCGTGAAATTTTGAAGATGGGGGATCATCAATATGATTCCCCAAAATTAAAAATCATGGTGATCTTTGTTGTTTTAATGTTACCACCACCAAAAATTTTAGGGTGGAGGCAATATATAGATTACTGTGAGATTCTGAAGTGGCGTGAGAAATCTCACCATTTCATCTTAGGGTTAGGATTAAGACAAATAAGTTGACCCAATTAGCTTTAGGTTTAGAAAGTTAGGCTAGATCATGTTTGGTTAAAGGCGTAAAACTTAGTGCTTCCTGGGAGGCAACTGAGATGTTTTTCAAATTTTCATCTTCCACACCCTTCCATTATCATATAGGATCCTATGTTTTTCAAACATTAAGGATAATGTTTCATTCAGGTTGGGGGTGTAGATGCACATAGGGATTTTAATTTTCTTTATTCTTTACAAAAAAAGAAGAAGAAGTTTTTAAGGTAGAGTTCCTTTACTATGATGAGAACTGAATGTTTAGAACTTAGTAATTCCACCATTTTCACCTCTTAATGGGAATGCATATGATTAGTTTTACATATCATTCACGTGTTGACACATTTCATGAAAATTAATTCTTGAAAACTATTTACACATAGCACATAGCCTAGACTAATAGAGAGGTATGACTTAGAGGTTTTAAGGAAAATTAGTTGAGACTTATAATCTAGTGAGTTTAGAGACTATCTTCTTTTAGAGAGTTATAAGTAAATCCATAATTGCTTCAATGTATATAAATTAGTGTGATCTTATTATCCTTATTTTGGTTAAACATCAAGAATAAATAGTAATATCTTTAATTCTAAAAATTTTATTGAATTTGATAGGCTTTAGGAAACCTACGAAATGATATAGGTCATCCTTGCTTAGCTCAGAGATATAAAGCCTGCATACCACTAGTTAGCCCTTTGAGCCTATTATTAAGCCTTTTCTTTCCTAACCCCATTTACCTTAACCCAAAACAAGCTAGTAAAATAAATAACCACTACCCATCTTCAAAATGAGTAAAGTTAGTAGAAAAAGTTCAAAAATAGGACAAAAAGTCAAGAAGTGAGAAAAATGAGTAGTCTTTCTTCTAAAGAAGCCAAAGAAGAGAGAGAGAGAGAGAGAGAGAGAGAGAGAGAGAGAGAGAGAGAGATATGAAAGAGATATTCACTTCAGTACAACCCAAAAGAAAAGTTGTCTTAATAGATAGTCATTGAAGACCTCTACTCAATTTTGAACCTTTGAAGCCCTTACACCCTTCTTTTCTGAACCTACCCTAAACCTATGTTTCATCTTAGTTAAAGACCTATTAATCTTAGGTGGAACATAGCCTCAAAGAGGAGATAAAAAGAAGGAATTAAGGTAAAAGACCCCTAATATTCTTGGTGATAACATTCACCATTAGGGATCACTTTCATTTGTCTCATGAATGAAAAAGATTTATGTGAATCATTAGCTTATTGGATTAGCTCACATAATGAGATAAATATGTTTAAACCCCTTATCTGAGAGTTTCATTTCTAAGTGTATACTTGTGAGGATTTGAGATGAAGACATATTTCCAATGGAAGTTAAGCATATCTAGTTAGAAGTCAAGATTTATGTGGCAGTACACACACTCAGAGAAATAACTTAAATAAAATGTCTTTAATATGTGTATGATGTGTAAAATTGTCAAATCCTTTTCATTAAGTTGTGAAAAACTAGTAATTTGCTAATGAATGAGGATTCTCTAAGATAAAATAGGGTACTCAACCTTATTGAATTTTGTGGGTATATTCACTACAAACCCTCGCGAACCATAACTTGTCCATTAGGGGTAACTTAGGGGTTCAAGGGCTTATTGCATACGTTAAATGCAATCGTGAGTACCTATGAAAGTGGCACCCTGTATTAGGTTTTGAAAAAAAATTTCTACATGTTTTGCTTAGGACCAGTAAAATGTTGGTTGGGGTGTGTGTTAAGTGTTTAATTTTGGCCAAAAGACCCTAATTTAGCAGTTAATTAGACCATCTAATTCATCAATTTGATGATTTTTAGATAAAATATGAAAATTAGCTCAAATTGCCCATCTAATTATAAATTGTCAAAATTAATAGTTAGATGATCATTTGAACTAATCTAATGCTTAATGTATGGTTTAGATGACTATAA